>SNQJ01S0161748.1:0-21547 GCA_010110895.2 Picea sitchensis
AATCTTGGTCACAAAGCACGAGATTGCAGAGAGATGAAGGAAGATAATCGTATGCCAAAAGTATGCATACCAACTACAACATGGAAAAGGAAAGAAATTCCACACAATGAAAATTGTCGAATAACATTGGTCGCTAAAGAATGCAAAGAAGAAGATGAATGGTTCATAGACAGTGGGTGCTCATCTCATATGACTAGAGATCAAAGCAAATTTGTCAGCTTGAAGAAAAAGGGTGGAAATGTTGCATTTGGAGATGACTCATCTACCAAAATACTTGGAAAAGAAACTATAAATCTTGGAAGTGAAAATGTAAAAGTAGGAAAAGTCCTATTGGTTGAAGACTTGAAGCATAATATACTCAGTGTTAGTAAAATGTGTTATCAAGGATACACTCTTACATTTGACTCTCGAAAATGTAAAATCAGAGAAAATAAATCAAGAAGATTAGTTGCAACTACAACAAGAAGATAAAACAACATATACATCCTAGACATGAAGAAGAGAGAGACTATAGAAGCCACAGAAAATGATTCCATGGAAGAAAAAGTCCAGAAGACCAAAAATAAGGATGAAGTATTATTGAGTGCCACATGTTCAGGGGGAGCAGCCCCAAAGAAGAGAGTTACTTTTTTCCATTAAACTCAGGGGGAGAAGCCCTACCCTTTGCCATTGATGTCAAACAGGGAGAGAAATTGGGATCATGATGATAGGGGGAGCATGAGTGTTTCCATCAATGACAAAGGGGGAGATTGTTGGAATATTGGTTGTTGTCATTGATGTCAATCTTAGTCATGGGTTTTGGACCACAATATTGATGAAGGTATTTGGACATGAAGGAAAATGCACATGCATATACAACACCCATGGATGGATAGTATACATCTTGTTGTTTCCGATGGTATGTGGCACGTCACGTGGATCCTCATGGTTGAGGAGAAATGAATTTTTGAAGATGACAAAGTGAATTGAAGAAGGAAGTACATGTAGGCCCTGAAGATAATTAAAGAAAAGCTGTGGGGAGTGCTCCAAAGAAGAGAGCTACTTTTTCCATTAAACCTAGGGGAGAAGCCCCACCCCTGCCATTGATGTCAAAATCGTGGAGAGAAATTGGGATCATGATGATAGGGGAGATGAGTGTTGCCATCAATGACAAAGGGGAGATTGTTGGAATATTATTGTTGTCATTGATGTCAATCTTAGTCATGGGTTTTGGACCACAATATTGATGAAGGTATTTGGACATGAAGGAAAAATGCACATGCATATACAACACCCATGGATGGATAGTATACATCTTGTTGTTCGATGGTATGTGGCACATCACACGTGGATCCTCATGGTTGAGGAGGAAATGAATTTTGAAGATGACAGTGAATTGAAAAGGAAGTACATGTAGGTCTCCTCAAGATAATTAAAGAAAAGAATCACAAAATAAGAAAGTGTCGGATCAACCCTAATGTTGTACAGCGGCATAAATGGTATGAATAAATATCATTATACATCCATTTGATACAATTCAAATTCTTCAGAGGAAATTAGAAGTAAAGAATGCCGGATTTCAAGGAGGATGAAGTCTCTTTGGTGATGTGTTCTAAGGTATGTTATTTTTAGGTCATCCACCATTTTTGCTATAACGCTTTTTCTAGGGAATGATTCAGATGGTGAAATTGCTATGGTATTGAGAAGACATACTGGTACCGTGGTAAAATGTCTAACTCCTTTTATTCTCTATAATGATGGAGATACACTCATGGAAGATAGGGTTTGTGACTAGTCCCTAAACTAGTCTAAAACAAATGTTCAGGTAAACCTAAGCCATAACTCTTCCATAGAGAACTAAATTACGCGGGAAAAATTTCATTCAAATAGTAATGACTATAGTTCTGTGTGTGAGTTTCCATAACTGGATGTTAACATTGAGCACGGGCATTTTGTACAAGTTTAGTCTCCTAAATAAACCAGAATTGAACAAGGTCTACCATTCTCTATAACTTCTTTTGGGAGGATTCAAGGAGAGAAAACTTGAGAAGTTTTAGAGAATAAATTTAATAATATTATCTACAGGATTAGATTATTCCAAGAATTTTAATAATTGTAGAAAATTGAAGAAGTCTCGTAAAGCATTATCGCCCTATGTGATGGTTGGTTGATGGTACAATTTAATGTGAAGTTTTATTATCTCTCAGACATTCTAGGGTGGGGTTGAAGGGGCAAGGATGGAGAGTTCAACCTCTTGATATTGAGGATTTTATCTTCCTCTTAGAGGTTTATTCCTCCCTTTACATTTGAAGTTGTAGCTACCTTTGGAAGTCATTACTCCCTTGAACAATAACTATTGATTATTTCATATTGTGCATGGTGTATCAGGGTGTATTAGGGTTGTAACTATTATACTATTGTTCATTCTCATTGATATAATTGAATGGTTTAAGTATACCTGAAAAATGTTTTAAATTGTACTTGATAATCGATTCACCCTCCTCAAAAGTATCAACATAATGTGAATTGTGGTATTCATCATACACTCGACATCACTGAAGGAGTAAGTAATCAGAAAATGTGTCTACTCAATCACACTATTTATGTCCATAATTCCTTATCTCAATATAGTAGGTTCACTTCTATAATGCCAATCTTTAATACTGACCAATTTATATAAGTTTTGAAAAAGACATTGCCTTATGAAAGCGGCAGTGGAATATTTTAGGGCTTGTCAGTATAATATGGCAAAATTCCTTTGACATATATGGAAAATGATGCATGTTATCTTGAAACTACAAGAAGTCAAATTGTTTTTGTATTTTGAGGAGAATTATTTAAAATAATATCTTCAACCAAAATTTCATTAAATCTGAGACAGAGAGAGAGATCCATTCTTCGAATAGAATTCACAAGTTTTGAATGCTCATTTTTTCACATTATATATTTTATGAAGGCAAGAACATGTCATGACCCTTGTGAATTATGTTTCTAATTTGCAGTGTGCATTTAATATTTTGGATGTTATTCCAAAAATGAAATGAATATGGCCTAGTTTTTTAAATGACCAGACACAATTATTGAATTCCATTCTTGTCCCATGATTGATTTGGATGAAATCCGAAACCAAGCTAGTTGCCACTAGAATCAGGAGTACTATACATAAAACACTACCTTCCAATGAAATATCCACACATGAACCTATATAATATTTCCCGGATAGAAGAGATAAGAGGGGAGGGTATGCGCTTCAAAATTCGATAACCTTACCAATCTCATGAACAAAGAGATGAAACATAGAATTATATTGATACAAAAATACAACTCTACTGTGATGCATTTAGAAAAGAATCCTATATATGGAAAGCTTCTATATTTACTTATTTCTATCAAGGACAATATCAAAGAAATCAGATTCACCCTCAAAAGGAGGGCCTTTGTTATGCACATCATGTGAATTGGAACAGTCAAAATTTGCTAGCCATTGTGAATCAAGCTTACCCATTGAGAAAATATCACCACTGTCTTCATAAAAGGCACTTGGTAATTTTTTAGGACTAGGAAAAAGAGGCCTTTTTGAAGCTTTGATCAACCACCCTTTGATCATTGGTGGGAGCATACTCAAATTCACTCTAGCCAAGATTTACCAACACAGTCAGATCATAGTTGGTTGCAATTATTGGGTACAGAGGATTACTAAAATCATCTAGTTTGCACGTCATGGAGTAAACCTGCTTGTCATGTAATGTATAATAAATTCTTTTGTTTTCAGGATCAAAGCCACATACAATGACAGTGTTCACAGCACCCCAAGCTCTTTTTTTAGAAGATAAATTATGCTTCTCTGTCTCACCATCTACATGAGCCATCCCTATATCAACACCCACATGTTATTTCAATTCAAATTCCAACCTTCATGTGAATACAATATGGAACTGTAAAGAAAATACAGTATTCATTTCATAGTTGGAGAGATATCAAGAACGCGTTATTCATTATTATTAGATAAGGTATTGGCTATCAAATATGAATACCACCTTCAAAGAAATAATTAAAAACAACAACAAACATGCATTCTTTAGAGCGCTGGTTAATGCAAACCCAATTCCTTGATTTTGATTCTATGCAAACTCTAGAAATTTAGTCTCCATGGCAATCTCCCAGTAATAATTGTGTAGCAAACAACTCAGTTATAAACGCTAGAATGCAATTGTCAACTTCCAAGCATTTCATATGCTAAATGATAGGTAAATTCCATGTTGTAAGGACTTAAAATGTGTGTAATCATTCTAGGGGTGGTCACTTGGAATATATGGCTAGAAAAAAAAACATTTCAAGAGATGAGAAAAGCATCACTACATGTCCATGGAAAATATCTCTTGGAACATTTGTGAGGCCATACCATCCAAATGTGATTAAGATTAAAGGGTGCATTAGAATATCAACACAAGCTTGTGCACTAGGAGATTAAAATATTCAATTGTGACCAATAAAATTCAATCCATAGTAAAAAAGAATATCAAAGAACTAATATGGGTACACCTAAACCTATAGAGTAAGGATATGAGTGGTTATCTTGGTGGGTATTGTGAGAATTACATTAAGGTGGTTGATTCTTCAATCCATGTTTTGAAGCTCACATTCATTATTCAGTTGGGGATTCACATTCTAATGAGGTGTTGAAAGACCCCATTCTAAGTCAACAATCCATCTCCTTAGAAACCTTTAGCTAATGAAATGAAAACTTAGAGCATATACTTAGTACTTTACAATCGTGATACCAGATCAATCGGGACAAGTTTGTTGGAAAATTGATTGGATTGAGGTTGGAATGAATGCATAAATATCAAATTGCAAGTGATACATCTCTAGATGGTTTGAATGCTTTATGAAAATGAAGGTGCACTCAAGTAACAAATCCTAGAATATGCTTTCAAACACACTTAATGGGAAGTAAATGCTAAGACTTACTTAACCCCATGGTATCTTGATGAGAAATATTAAACCCAGTTATATATTCTTCAATTCTTTCTTTTCCTTTTGGATATGTTGTTCAAAATAGAAAGGAGAATGACAAGAAATTTCCAAAACTAGAGGTCAATTCATGAGAAATAGTTAGCAGACTTTTGTGTGGCTCGTGTCGAGGCTCAAAATCTAAAGGATATGACTGGTGAGACAAGAAATCTCAGTTACATGGAACCATAGGTACATAACAAACTCGATCATGTATCTTTTTCAAACAAAGTTTGTTGTTTTTAGAAAACTCTTATTTCTCGTAATCTCATGTTCTATAGAATTCCTCGTGGTTTTACTATTTGTTTTTAGGTGTAACATGTAATAGGTTAAAGCAGCTTTGTTAAGATTTTGTTTTTATTTGGTAAACAATTAAGTCTTCAATCATGCATCCTTTTGTTTTTATACTGAATGCTACATCTTGCAAGCATTGATGTTTCAGAGCTCATTTTATCACACTGCTTAGCTGCTTTGGCCTTGAAACTAGTGTCTTTTTTTATTACATGCATGTCAATGTACATGTTGAGATATCTACTACCAGGATAAAGAGTAGGATTACCCAACTTGATATAAATGCCTCACCTATTGGTAGGAAAAGAGTTATCTTGGTCATTTAAAGAACAATGTCTCATATTGGCTCTACCCAACTTGAAATAAATGCTTCATTTCAAGAAAGAGCTTAGTTGAATCAACAATAGTATCTCACTTGAGAAGCAAGAACAAACTAAACACAAATAAATCTGAAGAGATTTATCATTCTAAGATAATTGCCTCACATTGATAGTGATATCATGTACTCCAAGGTGATTAGGCTAGCCATACGATGGATGTTCCACTTTCCATCCATGCTCATGACCAACCATAGTTGCCAAAATCAAATTACATAATGGTGAAATCCATATCTTTTCATCAATAAAGTCATCACCCCATGTTGTAAAAATATGGGCCACATGGCAATCATTGTTGAATTGTTCGAAATGTTAGAAAAGTAACAAGATGCACCTAAATCTTTGTAATCAAAATTTACATGCAAGACTCTTGGTCAACTAATTATTATAAATATATTATTTTACTAACTAAAATGTATGCTTTGGTCTTGTTATCATCCCTCCAAATTTTAAAACCTGAAATTGTTATATAATTGTTGACTGCACAAAAAATCCATTAAACATCTCTGAATTGTTAATGATTTGGTTGAATTAATCTCTATCTTGGTTTTGTATTCCTCTAAAAGAAATAATTGGTGCAAAGATTTTGTGGGTAACAATGAAACTTCAATTTCATCTTGTCTTTTTCTTTGATTCTTATTTATGTTTCTTATCATAGAGTGCATCTACTGATTCTATTGAGTTGATTCAGGTCCTTGATGGAAATTTGTACAACATAAAATGTGATGTTTACATCTTTGGCATCTGTCTATGGGAGATTTACAGTTGTGATATGCCATATGCAGATTTGAGTTTTGCAGAGATGACCTCTACAGTTGTCAGACAAATGAATTAATCATTATCACATTTACTCTTTAAAACAAATTTAAGATTTAGTGTCTATAGAGTTCTTAGTCAAATAACTTGATTTTGTGTCATTTACTTTATGTCAGAATCTGTGGCCAAAAATTCCATGTTGTTTCCCCATTTCTCTTGCAAATGTGATGAAAAGATGATGGGATGCAAATCCTGATAAGAGACTAGAGATGGATGAGGTGGTTAAAATTTTATAGAATATAGATACGCATAAAGGTGGAGGAATCATCCCTCTTGATCAACCTCAGGGATGTTTATCCTTTTTCAATCACCGTGGTCCTTAACTTATCTGCTTAGAAACATGTTAGAAAGGCTTAAAACCTTTCTATGAAAAGCGATAAAGAGGGGAAAAATTTTTCATTGGTTCATTGAGATAATGTTTCATATAATAGCAAATATTCTTAAACATGAAAGGTGTATTTCCCATATAATAGCAAGAATTATCTTTATTATAGTCATAGTGTTGGTGGAAGATTCACTCATAGACCTTTCTCATGAACTAGTGACTCGCACTCCCACCAGACTCCATCTACTTTTGAAGGTATCTTATTTAAGAGTTTGACTCTAAAATTTTGTTCACCTTCAGATAAGGTTTTATATAGTGGGTCTTGGGTTAATTTGAATGCATGGTCATCTTGTCATTGGGGTTTAGGGATTTTTTCAAAAAATATTTCTAGAGTTGGCCTATGTTTCCAACCCCCCAGGGTTGTGTGCTTGTTTATGTTTAAGTATTGATGAGTGAGGGTTTGGTTGATGAGGGTTCCAAGGGGTTTTTATGGGTAATTCAAGTTTTCTTCAGAACTTTCTATTCCTATTCAAATGTGGGACCTTACATATAATTTGAGACCTAGAAGGTAGAATGATATTGGTTTGAGTGGGGGTGTTGTTGGTGGTTTAGGTTTGAATGAGGGGTTGGGAACTAGAAGCATGGTAAGAGGGAATTTTTTTTTCTATTCTTGGCTAAAGAAAGGGTTGTTTCAGAAGTTTCTACTAACAAGCAATTATCCATTGATGGAGTTCTTAAAGCATTGAATATCCCAAGAGCAGTTACTCAATGATTTGATTATCTTTTGATTTCCAAGGGATTGTTAGCCCCTCAAAAAACAATCCTTAAGGAGACTAGTGTGTAGTCACAAGACATATATTTGATTCCTCTCAGAGGGAACATATGTGTATGGGGCTATAGTCTAAGAATTGGAAAAAGTTGTTTGTGGATTGGGAATTTTTGTTTTTTGGATGCTAAGGGTAGGTCAAGAGGTTTGATAACTACCAATAGAGGTAGATCCTTTTGTATTAATTGTTAGTCCCTTGACTCGTGTAGAGTAGATTTATACTCTCAAGGACTGGAAAAAGAGGTGGTTGTTTTGAACATTATTGGCCCCTATGCTAACATGGTTAGGTACTGGGAGAAATGTTTAAGTGGAAACTTACTAAGGAGGGGGAATATAACATTAGGAGGGGACTTAAACTTTTTTTTGAGATGTTTGGATATGTGGGGTCTAGCAACATAGGTGGATCCTTCGATTGATTTTTTCCTAAGGAATTTGGAGGAGGTTGGTTTATTGTATGCGAGTATGTAAAGGCAAGACCAACCTAGAGGAATAAGAGGGTTAGGGATGAAAGAGTATCGAGAAGACTTGATAGATTTATTTTTTCCGAGTATTTTCTGGATGAATCATTTAGGAAAAAGTAGTGGGTTACCTCAGGGGGAAGATTCTAACCATTTTCCTATGCTTTTGGAGATGGAAGTTGGAAATAGACCCCCTACTCCCTTTAAGCTTAACCTTGACTAGTTAGAAGAGAAAAATCCGGTTCCAGTCTCATCCCTTGTTCCATTGGTAACATCTCCATCAGAGTTGTTGAATAATCCTCTTTATTATAGTCCTAGTGTTAGTGGAAGATCCATTAATCGACCTTTCTCATGAAGTGGTGACTTTCACTCCCACCAGACTCCATTTTATTTTGAAGGTATCTTCTTTAAGAGTTTGAGTCGTTTAAAATTTTCTTCACCTTCAGATAAGGTTTTATATGGTGGGTCTTGGGTTAATTTGAATGCATGGTCTTCTTGTGATTGGGGTTTAGGTATTTTTCCAAAACGTATTTCTAGAGTTGGCCTATGTTTCCAACCCCCCAGGGTTGTGTGATTATTTATGTTTAATTATTGATGAGTGAGGTTTTGGTTGATGATGGTCTGAGGGGTTTTTATGGGGAATTCAGGTTTTCTTCATAACTTTCTAGTCCTATTCAAGTGTGGGACTCTACATATAATTTGCAGGAGACCTATATGGTAGAATGATGTCATTTGAGGGGTGTTGTTGGTGGTTTGGGTTTGAATGAGGGATTGGGAACTAGAAGTGTGGTAAGAGGGAAAAAAATTTCTATTCTTGGCTAAAGAAAGGGTTGTTTCATAAGTTTCTACTGACAAACAATTATCCATTGATGGGGTTCTTAAAGAATTGAATATCCGAAGAGGAGTTACTCAATGATTTGTTTATCTTTTAATTTCTAGGGGATTGTTAGCCCCCCCAACAAACAAGCCTTAAGGAGACTGGTGGATAGTCACAAGACATATTTGATTCTCCTGTAGGAACATATGTGTGAAGGGGGATGATAGTCTAAGAATTGGAAAAGTTGTTTGTGGGTTGGGAATTTTTGTGTTTGGATGCTAAGGGTAGTTCAAGAGGTTTGATAACTACCAATAGAAGTAGAGCCTTTATGTGTACGCAGTAAAGATGCCCAAAACATAAAAAAGGTGAAGAGTGAGAATTCTGAGGAGGAAATGGATAGCTCCAGGTCTCCATCATATGGTCTTCGAGAACATTCACTGCCCACTAAATTAGCTGATAACTATCGAGCCTTGAGGCATGATTAATTGATCGATAAGTATCGAGCCTTGATGTGTGATTTCTTGATCGATAAGTATCGAGCCTTGAGGTGTGATTACTTGATTCTAGAGGAAGAATACTTTTCTCTAATAAATGAGCAGAAACAAACTGGCAGGGACACCAAAAAGTTAAAAGCCTAGAAATGTTGGCTTTTGGATAAGCTAGCCGAGTTTGAAGGTTCTATTGAAGATAAATATTTTTGAATGTCCAACTTACATTTACATTTAGTATAATATCGCAATTTGTATTGTTTATGAACTTTGTATAGCCAGATTAGACACATTTTTGTGGAGGATTTATGGCACATAGTATATTTGGTTTTCTAGAAATCGAATTGCAGTACTTGTTCACTCAAGTTTGTTTGAAGTTTAAATATCTTTAATATTTGTGTTTGGTGCTTGGTTAGATGACTCATTCACTTGATTTTTTTCAAAAAACTATGGCAAATTGTTTGAGACTATTATTATGAATTTTTTGAACATAATTTTCTTGCTTTATTGTTCAACCATGATTTTTTTCGTTATCTGTTATGCAAATCAATTTGTTCTTTTGAGATCGGGGAGAACTAATTTGATTCATTCTACTAGAAGAAACATTTTCTCTTTTTGTCCGCATGTAATATAAATCTTTCTTTTCTCCCTGTAGAATTCAACAATTGTATGGAAATGAAAGTTCATGAAATTTTGTAATTTGATAACAGGAAAGAGATTCTCTCAAGAAATCTCAATGTCTAGACGAATTTTGAAAAGGTGAGTAATAGGAAAATGAATATGTTTATCCAACATTGTTGGTATTAGCGCACTCCACCTGTGGTTCAACGCTTCAACAACACACCAACAAATCCCTATCTACTGGCCCTTTTGGTAGCACTTGCGAAGTAGATGAAGTCCCACCTCAGGTAGAGGCAGGGTGGTTGTAGGACTTAAGTGTCTACAGCCTAGCTGGGACAGATCCTGCGATTAAACATTCTTACAGAGTACTTAGTATAGATCATTCATCAAGATTTAACCCTTATTCACAAGTAGTTAAAACCTCTAGTTATAGCTAAGAACGGATATTCACAAGATCTAATACATCCAAGCACTTTAGCATATAGAAATAGATCAGATCTAGAATTCATACACATTAATAAGAACTAATATATTATGCATCGCATGCATCTAGTATATATCACCAGACTGGGCATAAATCACATCAATAAAACAAGTATAACGTACTGTAAAGAAACCACAAACACATGATATACGTGGTTCACCCTACAGTGGGCTATGCTCCACCAACTCTTCTCTTTATTGTATTCTTTCAATCTTCTACAAGCACATATCCAAAAGAACCCACTCGTGATAGTGGGACAAAGAGGTCTAATGCATTACCTAGCTGCACCCTCCTTCCCCCGAAAGCTAGGTTACACCACCAAAGCCTCTTTACAGTCACTTTCACTTTGCTTTGCAAGTTCTCATGCACAAAATATGCATAAAGATAACTCAACCACATAGATCCAACCAATCACTTGCACTCTCAAAGCACAATATAACACTTAGCACCTCTTCTCTCTTAGACCCAATGTTATTTCTTACATCATCTAGATTTATATTTATACATTATGTAAGGCCAAGGCATGAGTAAACCCATGGACCGACATCCCATAAATTGCTATATAATCCCTAAACCCAAAAATAATCTCTAAAAGGGGCTGAGATCCCATGATTCCGGCCACCTTGCACTCCACCTCAATCATAGTCCCAAATTGGTCAAACGTGACCAAGGTTCTCCAAAATTTGGTCAAGGGACAATAGATCTCAACACTCACCTAAGGACTTGTCTCGAAATATTCTGATATGTACCCAATTCTCAAATGCCTCTTACACGCTGCCTAAGCCTCGCCTCGACTCCGTTACTTCACTGCAGCCTCCCTCGGCTTCTGAAATCCTGAATGACCTTCTCTGCCATAGGTCCTTCCAAGCATTGTTCCACTGGTGGTGACCACTTGTTCCAGCTCCACACCTTGTCCTTCAATTTCCCTCAAAAGTATGCAAGTTGCATCTTGCATTGGATGGAGTTGCTGAGTCACTTCCATGACCTTGCTCTATATGACATGGACCTATTGTTGAACCATGCTTGCACCACTATTGCTTGTTGCTTGGCCTCCTAAATATGTGACTCCAATGTCCTTAGTCTGGTCCTCCGGTAAGGTGCCTCAGAGGTTTGGCGTGACTTTGACCTGCGGAGTTGTTTTACATTCTAGGCCAATGCCTTGATTCTCTAAACTACACTTTGGGAATTTTCTTCTCTTGTCTCAAGACTTCCTGCCAGAAGTTCTTGGCAATCGCTTGTAACTCTAGTTCTCGCTATCCCTCTCGTTGGTTTTCAATTTAATGGATTTAGAAAGCTTCCCACTTGGATTTCCACTAGTTATTCCATATGTTCTAAGACCATCACAGAGAAGTTCTCTAGTGACTTCTTCTTTAACTCCAACTGACTGCAAGAAACCTGCTCTTCTCCTTTCCTCGTGATCTATGCTCTATCCTCCTAAACTCTGGCTTGATGTCATCTTTTCCGTTGTGTAAACCCAAAGTTGTTCCCATGGCTCTTATTTTCTTCTTTAAGGCCTCTGTATTCATTCTTTTCTTCCTAACACGTATGAAAGGAGAGCTTCAACAGATTCCAAGCATTTGGCGAGTCGTAAGGTGTCTATCTCCCAACCATGTTCCTTCTATCGATGGGGCACAGAGACACGCTATGGCCGAGTAGAGGGTTTGCTTGCACCCCTCTAGCCTTCAATTCCTTTGATACATGGCCTTTGTTTGGCTCTTTATTGTGCTATAAGATATCTTTTGAGGTATCTGATATAGCGGTGTTTATGAAATCTATGTTGTCCATCGTGAGCATAGTCTGCAACTTTAGCTTACTCACTTTGGAATTCTTCCACGATGTAGGCTCTGCAAAGGAACCTTTATTTCTTGAGGTCTCATCTGGCCAATAGGATCCCTAGGTGGTGTTACTTCTACTTTCTTCTTTTCTCTTTCTCCCTTTGTCCCTTTCTTTGTCTACTTCTTCATCACCAAGATCCCTGAGTCCGGCAGTCCCTTCCTCGATGCGCATTTTTAGGTCCCCGTGACTCTCCTTTTCTTCCTTTTCTACCATCAAGTGCATCATACTTTCAATTTAGTAAACTACGTGACTACCGATGAGGTTGTCTGCATAATTTTCCCGGTCAACCTGAATAAGGAACCGCAGCTATTCCTTAGTGTCCTCCTCTCAGAATTTATATTAACTCTACAGCTCTTCTTTGTGATCATCTCCACGCATAGTGATATAAATAAAATTCCCATTCACGCCAAACTTCACAAATGGTTTGAACCTATGCAAGGTGTTCAACATCATCCGAGGGAAATACTCAATAGCCATCTTCAACTCCGCGTAGGTGTGTGGAACACCGTGGTTTGACCGCCATTACCTTCCATGTCGCCAAATACTCATATCATGGTGAACTTTGCGCCTAAGGGTTATGGGATGGTTCAATATCGTGGAAGGTCACACTTTTGACATTTCCAAAGAAATGAAAGCGATGAGAATCGCTAGCCTAACCGGGCGGAACTCAGAGTCTCCTCGATCTTGAGCTTCTCGCGAAAAGTCTTTCTAACCAGTTGATGAGGTAGCTCACCTAGTTCATTTGTATCCCTTCCACACATTTTCCGACAAGGTCAAAATCAAACCCCCGCGGACTCGCCGGTGACAGGTCTTTTTCTTCCTTACTATCTTGGTCAAATATCGACCTGGCATGCTAGGCTCATTGCACCATTCTAGATGGAGTCTAACTTGTATCCCCGCTTCCCCTTTCCACATTGCCATAGGTATCTTTTATTTTCCGCACTGTATGATATGTGCCTTCCCCTCTGGATAAAAATTCTTGTGGGTTTGGTCCTGCATGCTTAATTCAAAGTGATCTGATGGATCAACACCGAATCTATGCTAATGCATCTATCTAGCTATAGATAATGCTATGGAAGAAGAAAACAAGGCGAGCCAATTCACACGTTAACCTCTTGATGCCTTCCCAAAGTGTGTATCTTCATCACGTTCAAGACAACGGACCCTATGCATGTGTATATAGTCCATGGTTGGGGATGACAAGCCTCACCCTTCCCTTGGTCCTAGTCAAATACTTGTGTGGGCAAGAATTCCATGGTTCTTAAGTGATCTCCCAAGTTGAAGCCACTAATATTCAATGTCATGGATTCAACTCAACCATGGTCGTGATCGCACGCGCTGCTCCCTTGGGAGGTACAGCCACAATCAGGTGTAGCTCAAGCCCCGGGACAAGCGTCATGACTCACCGCGGCTAACCAGAGGTGGGATATAATCTAGGATAGATGGGGATGAGTTTTCATTCACCAAGTCAATCAAGATGATTGGTTCGCTTCTCTATCACAAATTTTGGGATGGGCTCATATCCACGGTGAAGTTCACGGGTGTTTTCAATTCTTCTCGTCGACGAGGCTTGGACTCCTCTATACATGACATTCTTAGTCATGAGGTCTATGAGGATCTCTTCGAAGGATTTTTCTGGTACTCTAATTTCATCTGAAATGCACACTCGAGATTTGATATCTCATGTTGTTGAACAATACTCACTGTAACAGAGTGGATGGAGAGGTCTCAATGATTACTGCGTGAAATTAACTAGTTCTCTATGGGCTTGAATGATCATTATTTGCAAAAGTGTTCTCAGTGTAATGTTCGATGGGATAAATAGACAACGCTGTAATGTAATTCTCCAATGGGAAGGGAACGCTTCCCAATCAATCTAACTCCATCAATTGGTGGTGTGGTCCCATTGTCTAATGGCGCATGCTATTTCTGCCATAATTGTGGTTCTGATCCGCTCGAGTATCGCTAATCTAGTCGGTATGCCTCCGACGGTTATATTGTTTCACCATGGAAAAGTGCCATTCAACATTGTTCTTTTATTCCGACGAAGTTCAAGTTATGCAAGCCTACCTTCTACGAAGTCCTCTCTAGAAATTCCTGCAATTTTTCTAACTTTGATTTCTTCTGCCGAGATTCCCTCGCTTTCTTTCCTGAAATCCGAGTCACCGGTTTCCTCTTTCCATTATTTTTCTTATCCTTTGGAAAAGTAACTTCACATTATGGAGGGCCTTCATAGGGTTTGAGGGCAATACTTCTTCTCTTTCTCCGGGTTAGGTTCTCTACTCTCTCTGTATGTATTGCTTCTAAGTCTTCCTCAGGTTCTTTCAACTTCGACATCTAGATTCCTTTGGTCCTCGTGATTCAACCGGTCCTCTGTTATTCCAAAGTAGGCGCTGCTATTCTCCTAGCCATCAAACTCCTTTAGTTATTTTTTGTTTTGTATCCTCCTTTTCTTGTTTCCTTCATATCTGATTTTTTTCAATCCAGGTTTTTCCTAGAAAAATAGTAAATGGGGCGTTGTCCTAAATAAATTTAACGGATTCCTCAAAATCTTCTTATGTCAAGTTCCATGAGCACTCATAGATGTCTCCGTAAGTCTTCCACATAGGGGTTTGTCAACTTTCCTCTAAATAGTCCCATTCCTCCCAATGAAGGAACCATAGCAGTTTTCCAAAAATTTCCCAAGTTCTTTCCTCCCCATGATATTCACCTATGTTTCCTCATCCAACACACAGTCAATGCCGAAGTCTCCTGTTCTGTTTCTGCTGCACCTTCTTTTAAAGGACTGATACATTTATATCTCGCATCATTCAGTGGCTTCTCGATCCATACACAGCTTTGATTCTTTCTGTGTTTCTATCATATCCTTAGTTTATTAGCCCGTCTCATGGTTTCCATGTCTCATATTCATCTTTTAAATTTTAGAAATCATTCTAGGGAAATCCAAAACTCTGTATCCATGGTATTTACAAAGAAAAAGAAAACTAGGGACTCCTACTGTGGTATTCCCAGCAAGATGTCCCTAGTTTCTCAGAATCATAAATAAAGAGTTAATCCTCTTTCTTTTTAAATGACTCCCCAACCTTTCCTGGATACACTGGGATCACAAAGTAATCAACCTCAAGTAGTACTCTTTTTAAATGATCCCCATCCATTTGTTAGTCCAAACATTCTTTCTATGCATAGAACAACATATTCTTCACTGTTCTTATCGTGATCTAATTACATCCTAATCTCTTCTTTCTACAGTTCTAGTTTTCTATCAGGGACAAATCTATTAGAAATACCTAGATCCATTCTTTCTAAACACAAATTTTCACTTACCCACCTTTCAGCACAAACTTTGGTGATCTACTTTTCTTTTTAGATTCCATTCTAGGCAATTGTGAGTCAATCATGGTATACCACGTATTTAAAGCAAAACAGACATCTATGCATAAAGCTTTTCTTCGGGCCTCCCAAAGAATCACAGCTGAGCATTCCGACAACAACTATACATTTGTTGGCACAGGGCAAACCCAGGGTTCAACGTCAAGAGTGCACCAACAAACCTCTAATCCATTGACCCTTTCGGTAACACCTAATGAAGCATAATGTAAGTCCCACCTGAAGAGTAGGGTGGTGGTTGCAGAAACCAAGTAAGTCTACAACTCCATTGGGACATGGATATATGATTACAACACTTAACAGAAAGCAATTAGTAGTTAACTATATTTTTAACCTATTCATCGCAGTTGAAACCCTAGTTATAGAGCAACACAGTATTCAAAAATATATAATACATCCAAGCACTTAGTATATAGAAATTGATCATATTCCTAGCATTCATTCACATTACTAAGAACTAATCTATTATATCAACAAATGCATATATCATTGCACTAAGCATAAATCAAGCATCAATATAACAACTATAATGCACAAAGCATCCACAACATTGTGATATATGTGGTTCACCCTAATGGGGCTACGCCCACCAATTTCTTATTCTTATTGTCTATTTCTAATTCGCCGCAGAGCCCCAAGAACCCACTCTGCATAGGAAAAGATGTCTCACCTCACCTATTAGAAACCAAATATCAATATAGCATAGGAAAACCTCTATTAATAAGTACCAACACTTTGAAAAGAGAGTTCTATATAATAAGATCCTGAGGTCCTCATGCAATACAAATGCCCACCATAAGACAGATTCAATGAAATGTCTCCTGGTATATATAGGAGATCAGGAGGTACAATTTCATAACTAATGGACTAAAGTCGCCATAAATAAAATAACATTGCTAATGTAATGTGCCCCAATTAAGGGGTAATGAGCCACCATTTAGGGCTTAACATTTTGCCCCCTCCCCTTGTAAGCTACAACACATAATTTCTATTGTTTATAAGTTTCCTACACAAGGTCTCTAAATTTTCATTACTCATCATGACCATTATCACTAAATGACACTTGTCACTTGTCGCTACACTTTCTCGGGATTTTGTTTTCACACCTGTAAGCATGAAAACTTCTGTACTAAACTACACTTTGTTTCACCTTGACTAAAGGGAAACTGCTGGCAATACTATTATTGAATGAAAGTCATATTTTTGCTATGAACATGATTGTTCTCCTTGTTTATAACTCCTTGGTTCTAAAACATGCCTGTCATAAAAGACTCACGAATATTCGTTTGATATTAATGGAGTTTTCATCCATAAAACTTTTAATTATTCAACTTTTATTTGATACACTTACCTTTGTAATCAAGCTATGAATGTGCGTACTATGGTTTTCAAGTGTTATGATCCTTATGCGTACCAATATTCCAAGGTGTCATATGAAGTATATCATGCCATTACTCTTCTGTGTGGTCTTGGGCTTCACAATTTTGTTCCCACGCATGGTAATTAATGCTCCGCCTACCATTTGAACTGTCATAGTATTGTTTTGTGGAAACTTGGGGCTATAGCTCTGTGGTATTTTTATCAAACCATACCTCTGAGTTATGTGTTGATTCCCTTCCATTCACCATGTCTCTAGTGGTAAGGATCGAGCCCAATGGTATCCAAACCTTGTTATCGTGAGATAACGCCAGGACGATGAAAGGTCGCCATGCTGTTCTTCATTGAAAATTTTAAGGCTTTCAATCTGAGATTTCCCAAGAGTTTGCATTGACCTTCAACGGCTACAGAGAAAAGATAGGTGACATGAAACTAGAGGTAACAAAAGAGTTCTTAAACCAAGCCACGGGTTTACCAGCTGTCGGGAAAAAAAAATGGTTCAAGAACGCAAAGTTGAAGACGCCCCCGGACTTTGATGTCACCTTGGCAACATTGTTGGCGACGTAGGTATTATTCCGTCTCATCTTTGAAACCTAGGTGGCATGATATTCTTGCTATTGTGAAACAGTTCATTACTTGTGAAGGAAGATTTAAGGTTTTTCTCAGATCATCTTTGATTGCTTAAGAGTTTCATTGACTTTCGTTGAACATGCCCTACTTCCTCATTAGAAGTCTGCACAAGAAGGGAAAACATTTTAGAAGGCAGAAGTCTAATTCTAGTTTATTCCATCATGAGTTTAATTAAATGCTATCCTTGTGCATCACTTGTACCAGCACAAATCTATTGTTGGGATTCTTTTGTTTTATGAAATGGCTTTGGAAATAGTGAGTTGGGATAGCTTGATAAACCGGTTATTTTTGAAACCGAACACTCATGCCTCTTCTCCATCACCTTCCCTCGTGATCCCGCCTCTATTATTGAACCTCACCTACCCCTCTCACGTGATGTTACTCAAATGGACAATCAACCGGATTTGCACCCTAAGAGTTGCACTAAGACCTAAAAACCTAATGTGGAAGAAGTGCTTAAAGGGAAAGCGCCTAGGCACCATAAGAATAAAAGGTTGGTCATTGATTTCATGGGATGTGCTCAAACAAATCCAACCCCCTGGGTAAGTGTATTAAAAAAACAAAATTGAGGTAAGTGAAGACTCAGATTCAAAAATTGAAAGGTTCTTGGCCAAAGAGGATCCAATGTCATGGACTTGGCCCCGACACTCCCAATGATGCTAGTAACCTCAGCCCACATGCTCCAAAGGATAATCCCAAATTTCTTTGGCATTCACTATGTGATAAACTCTACCTTTCTCGTGGACTCCATTCTCCAACTTTAATGCTCGGCTGCTAATGCCTCTACAAATCATTAAGACCTAATGTCGAACCCGGATCGACATGTATTATATGGATGTGCCTTTACTACAGTCCCAACTTAAATATTTAAAGGACCAAGTGGATTTGTTGACAACCGAGACTAGTAGACTCCAATCCAAAGCTCAAGCAAAGGAAAAACTTTAAAACTACAGGATCTTTCATTTTTAAGAATGTAGAGGTAGCGATGTTAACAGCCATAGTAAATTCCAAGATTGTTTGATATGTTTTAATCCCATGATCTGAGGTATGATCTTTTTGAAGTTTAGCATGATTTTGTCACTCTCAATTTAGGATATATGATTTGATTGAATAGATTACCTTTATTATAAAAAATCAGTTTGTTTTGTTTGTTGAATTAAATATGATTGTAGTTGTAATTATATCTAGCTACAAAATCGTAAGATTCCGTAGCTGCTAGAAAAATTTAATTGCTTGATTTGACAATTGAAAACCTATCTAAAATCTTCCCATTTTATTTGTTGTGAACCCATGATTTTCAAGAAGATATGAAGCATTGTTGAGATATCCCATCCATACCATCTTTGTGTTTTTAGTAAATAGATTAGGTTGTTTGCATTTTGATATCAAGTAAATCAGGGAGGTTGCATCCCCATATTTTTGAAACAGATCTGATATTATTATCAATAGGAAACATTGTGTTACTGGAACCTATATAATCATGTTATTTTGTAAACTTGAGATCATCTCTTCCTGGGGAAAGACTATGGATTTTCATTTACAGACTTGAATGAAAAATAATACTCATCATAACTTTAGCTTTTCCTGCATTGTGGTTTTATTCAAGTCATGATTATTCCAATTTGTAATTAGATTATGATTGCTTTAGCTGTCGTGGTTTACTACAAATTGGTATGATAAAAAATTTATATATTATCCATGTTTTATGTCCTAGATTTAACACACAACAATCATTCTATCCAAACTTGAATTAAGAGGATTTATCTTTATCTTTTATTAAACATTTATACACAAGTTCTCATAGCAGGATTTTATCTTAATGTGGTTGCTTGTGAATTAAGGAGATTGTTGTGATCACATCTCTTTATATGTTCTATCATTCGAACTCCATCATTACTTTTTCACATTTATGAGAAGCAATTATAGGATCTGCTGCGAGTTTACCTCATCAGACAGTTAGATTGGATGTTGCACATTAATCAACAACATTGGATGCTACAACAACAAATTACATTTTCTTAGCATAATAAATATAGAAGCCCCTTGTAGTTAAAACATTTTTTATCATCTGTTATTTCTTATGTTTAATTATATAGTTTGATATTCGATTTCTTTATATAAACATTATAAGAAAACAAATCATAAAGATTAGATAATAGTTTTACTGTTATCTAAAAATTAATTTACATCTGGATTTTCACTGACGATTAAAATTCATTTGTACATATTATATATATCTTTGAATTAGAATTATTTTTATGTATTGTACATATGATAAGTAGAGTTATTTTATAAATATTAGTTAATTAAACTCAGAATATATATTAGATGTATATATAGTTTTCAACAATTGTTATTCAAGAAGTTCTTGCTTTTTCTTTAGTTTTGTTTTTCACTTCTTAGGACTTAGATCGGCCAATGAGACGCTTAAACCCATCGGAGGGATTAACTAAAATGGTTTAAGTTAATTAGACAACCTCAACCGATTCACTCCTCCAGTTGACGAGTAGTCAATTTTGTCTGTCAACACCTTGATACAAGTGTTTTTCAAGAATGCTTGAGTAACTCTAGATGCTTCTCAGAGCAAAAGAATCATCTTCCCAAGTGGAATCTTTCACTAGTAGTTTCCATTTAATGAGATAATTTGAAATGGACCTATTCCTTAGCTGGAAAATTCATGTGTCTGTGATGGCTTCAGTTTCTAATATGATTTTTCCTTCCTGTCAAGTTTTGGCAATATAGTTTGAACCGAGATCTTGTCACCTATAACCTTCTTTTAAGAATGAAACATGGAAAACCTGTGTACCTAAGGAAGATGTAGGTAACTCCAATTTGTATGCCATAGTACCAATCTTTTGCAACACCTTATAAGGGGCCATGGTAATTTTGCGATAATTTATTATCCTTCTTGGCTTGCTTGAGGGACATCTCTGTGTATGGTTGCACCTTTTAAAACACCTAATCCCCATCACTTCAAACTTCTTTCACTCATGATGTTGATCTACTTGTTGTTTGATGTGATTATGGCATGGTTAGGTTGTCCTTAATATTTGAGAACTTGTTTTTGTTGATGCTCGATGTGATCTTCCACTGCTTGAACCTTAGATTTTTCTTTTAGAGAAGAAGTGATGGAAGGAGGGTGGTATCCATAGAGTGCCATAAATGGTGTCATTTTTGTTGTAGTATGAAAGAAAGTGTTATACCACCATTCTTCCAAGGGTAACCATTTGAACCATTGTGTTTTTTTATCAGAGACAAAGAAACGAAGGCATCCTTCCAGACACTTTTTCACTATCTTAGTTTGTCCATCAGATTGAGGATGATAGGATGAGCTATGAGCCAATTGAGTACCCAAACAAGAAAATAATTATGTCCAAAAATTTCCAGTGAAGATGGGATTTCTCCCACTTACAATAATCTTTGGGCTACCACATAGATTTTGAACTGTCTCCATGAATGCGGTGGCAACTATACTAGCTTTGAAGGGATGAGAGAGTGCAAAAAAGTGTGCATACTTGGTTAGTCTATCAACAATCACCATGATGAAACTCTTTCCTTCAGACTTTGGTAACCCTGTGATGAAATCCATGGAAACCTCCTCCTAGTGATGACTTGGGATGGCTAATGGTTGTAAAATACCTGGGGTATTAATTGTTTCCACCTTATTTTGTTGGCAAACCAAACATTCTGCCACAAACTTTTGAACATCAGTTTTAAGGCCATCCCAAAAAAAATCCTTCTTGACCCTATGGTAGGTTTTTAAAAATCTTGGGTGCCCTCCTACTAGAGAGGTGTCCAATTCCAATAGTACCTTTTGTTTGA
>SNQJ01S0161750.1:14432-28380 GCA_010110895.2 Picea sitchensis
TTTTCCCATTCTTTCATTAATTTCTAAAGAGGACTTTTTCAACTACTAGCTCGACTAGTAAATGGAATTCTCTGGGCCAAGGGATAACCTTGGGATTTGAACCTTTTTAATCTAGCAGAGTACTTCCTGGCAGGGGTCGTCTCAACCATTACTAGTTCCCATTACTGTCCCCTCTCATGCATCATGATCTACATTGGAAACCCTCTTTCAACAGTCATGCCACCATTTCTTTTTTACATTAATAATGTAAATAATTTCATGATAACAGGTCTTCCGTAGTCTGTTTGTAAAATATAATTATAAACACAAGTTGGGGGAAACAAGGGTGTTACACTCTCCTCCCTTTATACATCTCATTTATCCTAACGAGACTAAACTTTTGGAAACCTCGGAAGGTTACGTCTCATTTATCCCAATGAGACGAAATTTTTGGAAACCTCAAATGGTTGTTGTTATGGGATTAATTGGTAACTGCAGACATAAACATATCTCCCTAGATCCACCTACATCTAGAACAAAACATAACAAAATATGATTATTTCCCTAAGCTCTAACTATCGAGTTTACTATTTAACAAGAGATAGACAACATACCGTTTAAATGTTGCTTCCTCTTGCCATTGCCATCCTAGCTCCACTCCGATGCTCCTGTGATACTGAATCTACAAGGGAACATAAGCCAAACAAACTAAAAGAAATACAATGAACTCAACAAGAACCTATGTATGTGATCAAGGAATCATACAATAAAACAAGACAAGTTTTATGGGAAAGAGACATATCACTGTATCATATTAAAATGAAAATGGAGATTACAACCAAAGCCTTGATGTCGCAAGGTCCCCTCTTGATGACCCTTTTCTCCAACACACACACTTGCTCCAACCTTGAATGAAGAAGATCCACAATGACTTGATGAACTAAAATGAATCCCTCAAGTATGAACTAAAGTAGGATTCATCATCCAATTCTTAGCCTATTCAACCTTAGCCTTTTCCATGAGAGATCCCTCTTTATATAATGTGAAGGAGATATGGTTGAGGATATTAGGATGATCCCACCAAATTAGAGAAGCGAGTAAGATCCAAACCATTCAGAGGCCACCTCATCTTCTAAAATACCCCCTTCTAGAACATTCGTGAAACTTGACCTTTTCTTAGTCTTTTGGCATCATCACGCCCTAGGTATAGTGCAGCCTGCAGAGACGTCGTAGCCTAGATTTAGAGCAGGGGGTGATGATCAGGAATCATCGTACCCTATATATAGTGCAACATGTGATGATCTTCCTTAATAGGGTTTTTGAGAAGAGAAAGCCAGTTGCTTTCCTCATGGAGAAAGGTTATTTTTATCTTTTCATGGGAACATGAACACATATTATCAGTGGATCACTGGGGTGACCAAAATAATGTGTAACAATTGTCCACTTCTATGTTGATATCAATACAAATTTGTTACCCCTTTAAATTTTCTATATCCAAGTCAAAATCCACATAGGGGACACAACCATGCATTACTCTAAATGAAGGCATACTTATGGTAACAAAGAACTCCACAAGATGAAACCTTTTTGACACGTTGTTGGATGTGTTCTCAACCAATGGTTCTACAACTAGGCCTACCCTCTTTCTTCGACCATATGTCTACAAATTATCAAAACAAGTAAAAATTAAGTCCACTCAATTACTTTCAAACCCGGAGCACCCACCACTCCGGATATGTTTAGGTACACTATACTTTTTTTTAAATACTCCATGAATCGATATTTTAGCTATCTCCTTAGCATCATGCGCCATAAAGTAGGGAATCAATATATCCATCTCAGAATTCCTTCCCATTTATTTTCTAGGATTTGCAGTGGCATCAATGTGCCTACAATATTATTTCTTATAGCCTAGCTCCCCCGATAGATAATTTTGTGTGGAAATGCTTTCTTCTTCATGTTCCTCTACCACACATTTTTCCTAGTTGCCTCATGATCTTTACCCTTTCCATGTGACTTGTTAAAAATATAGCATGGATTGTTCTCAAAGTTTCATTCTTTAACAAATTAGGTTTAAAATCATTATTTCCATGTTATTCCATAAAAAATCAAAGTATATTCAAAAGCCTTGAAGATGATTACTTTAGTGACTTAAGGATCCTACTTGTTGACATTGTATTTATTTCTTGTGATAAATTCTGACTACTACTCTTTGTGTTATCAACACCACATGCAATGAACACACTGCATCGATTCTCCATGGTGTATTCTTCTACCAAATTTTAAATTTTGATTCTATAAATTAGCTTCGGCTTGTAGCCCTCATTGCCCATATGTATTTCCTGGCCACAGACTCCCTGTTAGATGAAAATATTAAAAACAATGGAGAGAGATCACAAGAGGCATGCACAAGATATACCTTGGAAACCCTTAATCGGGTAAAACGGGTTCAAAGATATCTTCCTTGTTACCTTAGACAATCTGGCCAACACCATGGCTAATATGGTAACTTTGCAATGCTTTGCAATGGTATACACCAAGATTTTAAATATGCCTCATCACATGAGTACAATGGGCTAACACAATGTGATGTAGCCTTTGACCAAGTGAATGTTAGCGCCCAAAATAAAACACAACAATGGCCTATGATATATTGGCTTCAAACTCATTATTCTGTAAGTAATTGATCCATATTGAATCATTATATTATTTTTCATCTATTTTGATTATTTCATAGTGGAAAATTTTGGAGGAATCAGTGTGCGGGTTCATTTTAGCGACATGTCCCAATTTGGAAAATTTAGGTTAGAAACTGTTTGAAATATTCCGAAGCAATTTTGAGGCATAAAACAACCTTTTTTTGGACCAACTTCTTACTCTAAAGAAGGATTCCATTTCCTACACTCTAATACCTTTCCAACGGTGTGTCAAGCGTCTCAATTAGAGCTTGTATGCAAAAGATATGCCTCTTGCAAGTTGATCTATCGTGTTGACCACCATGGTGCAAAAGGATGCCACACCAACCCCCGTTACTCATGCATGTGGGGCTAGCCACGTGAGGAATTTCAATAATATTATAGAATGTCCAAAGCCTTATCACAATTGAGGGTGGAAGAAGTAAAATCTCTACCTCTAACTGGCTATCAATCTATGTTAAATATTAGGCCGCTAGGAGGAGAAGGGGTTTCCATTCTTTAGCATCGTATTTGTTCCATAGTTGAACATAGAAACTAGGAGTGGTATTTTAAGAGAATAACATAGGAGGGGAGATTCTATAGTATCCATATAGGCCATGGTTTCAAAGGAAACTCCATAGATAGTGCCTCTTTCTTTGTACTTGCATTTGAAGAAAAAAGAGCAGAGCGACCTCACCTTTTAGCAGGGTTTTCTCTCGTATTGGGTTTCCCAGGTCACATCTTGTGTTTATTTGTGGATGGTGTGCGAGTATTAATTTATGTTCTCTATTTTTCATGTTTCAACTATTTCATACATTTTAAGAATAATACTAGTAATTAAATAATCAAATATCTAAAGGAAATTAACCTTCATAGTAAAGATTTCAGTATTTTATTAGATCTATTGTGACGAATTGTACAATGGAATATGCACGACAATTTATAGATCAATAACGATTTTTAGATTTAATGTAATGAATTATTTCTTATGTAGCGATGAAGATCATGTTATATTCATGTCATATTCTCGCTTTCATAAGTCACCACACTTTCATTTAGGGTAAACTGCACCTATTTCTACAACAATATCGTCAATATGTTATTTAAAAGCCTTTGAAATATTTCAAAGAGTGGGTGTCGATGCTATCAACATTTCTTGACCATTTCAAAAAATATTGTATTGAATTTGCATCCAACTCCACCTTTTCAACATCTTTAATTATATAACAATGGTGTTGCAATATGAAAAAGGTATCCACCTAACCTTCTTCATATCCCAAAAGTCCCTTTCTTTGAAACTACATGGCCCAAATGCTCTACCTCCCCCTTGAAGAAGTCACACTCTGACAATTTTGTTGGTGGTAATTGAGCATAATCTCCATATGTCAAGAAGGATCTTCATCCTTTTTGCTAGAAATTTAGACATAATCTAGAAATGAAAACAATTTCACCCCCCCCACCCCACCCACCCCCCCACCCCCTTCATTTTTTAGATATTCTTTACCTTTTTTTTGTAAGCGTCGATGGCATCAATATACACAATGAATGATGTTTTGCAGCCATGTTTACCATGCAACTAAATTGACGAATATTTGTGTATTAAAAAATGCCCTTCTTCACGTTCCTTGAGTGGACATGTTTCCCAGCTACCTCATTAGGGTCTACCATTCCCATGTGATTTGTTGAAGGACTCTCACAAGTCTCATGAAAGTTTTTGTATGGGATTTAACATTATCACATCAAAATTCATCATTTTTCTATTATTCCTTAAAATGTCATCTTCTATTGCAAAGTGCAGAGGGTGATGCTTACTTTGTCGCTTTAAGGAGATTTCTTGGAGACATCGCATGTCTTTCACTTGTGCTTCTTTTACTTATTCTCTCAACATTCCATGAACAATGGACTCTAAATACGATACATATTAGGTTCCAGAGAAAACATCTGCAACTGCATTTTCATTACCAACTTTATAAGTTATTTTTGTCTTATACTCATCAAACAATATTTCCCGTTTACATAAAATTGATCCCATGTTCTCTCTTTGTGGAGAAAAATATAATATTGGCCTATAATCTATAACAACTCCAAATTCATTATTTTATAAGTAACATTTGCAAGTTTTAATGGAAGTAATGACCGTTAATAAAGATTGGATACCTTTGTTATGTCACCACTTCTCCTTATTGTGATAAGGTTGATAGGTACACCACTAGCATCGATATGAATAGAAAAACTATTTGAAGGATCGAGGAAAGTGAGTCTTAGTGTTTTTTGTGAAGTTTTACTCAAATAATTCAAGATTGTGTTGTCGTCAATGGGTCCAAGCATACAACTTTAGTTATTTTAACAATGGCTTTGGAATACTACACAAGTTATAGACAAATATTCTATACAAATTGGAAAAACTAAGAAATACTCCTACCTTGGGAATATTCATTAGGGTTATCCATTCCCAAATTACCTCTGCCTTCTTGGGATGCATTGTGACACACTTAGATGTCATTTGCAAATTCTTGCATGAATGGTGTTGGAGTGATTTGTTTTAATTTGACCTAGTTTCATAACCATAATATTCCATTTCTTCATGGGTTTGAAATATGAGAAAGTGATTTGTGATTCATATGCCTCAGCCATATGGAAATGTTGGAAAAAGTAACACTCAAATGTGCTTCATAATTCAAAAGAAAAGAAAGGCCCTTCTTACCTTGAAAGGTTTGTTGTATCTCAAACATGTCATCATATATCAATATAGAGGACCTGGACAAGAATATTGAGGATGGGAAGGGTTTTTGAGTATCAATTAGGAGGCCATGAGTGGGGGGCATCTATTCCTCCAAATTCCCTTAGGGATTTTCACCTGGACCCAACTATTTTTTCGCAAACACAAGCACACACATAGACACAGGCGCAAGCATGATCACGTCATTAGAGAAACTTGGGCCATGGAGGGGGAAATACAAACACCTCACTTTCATCGACCCAACAAGACATCATTGACAATAAAGGAACAATTTGAAATTGATTTATTTTATAAGTTCACCTGTGAATGTTTAAAAATCAAAATTGGTTCAATTTGGCCTAGTTTCATAATTGTGCGCAATTTTTCTCCAGAATTGAGTTGTTGCAAAACTTTGACCATTTATAGGCCTTGCTAATAAAAAAGATTCCAAGAAAAGAGTGGTTCTAAAATTATAGGGAGAAATGCCAAGCCCTAGATTCCTCAATAATGTTGGAAATAGCAATACCATTAAATGTGTTTCTACGTGGAAAGTTTATTATAGTGAAACGAGAAACTTGCTAATTGTAATTATTGGAATGGGTGATATATTAATCATTTCATTGGGTTTGATCTACTAGACCAGGTTAGAGTGTGTATAAAAGGAAGGTAGACACATTGTAGTTGATGGGAGAATGGGAAAGGTGGGATGCCCCTTTCTAGCCTGCTCTATTCTTTGTACCTATTACAAGGAGAATTTTTGTAATGAAGCATCTCATTTTTTCCCACAAATCTGTGTTATTTTAATGCATGTTTCGTTCTATTAGTTAATTTGTGCCTAGTGGTTTACTAGGTGTGTATTCCATTCGTTGATCTACGCGTTGTTTTTCTAACAATTGGTATCAAAGATGAGGAGCCTTTATCTTGGGAGAACATAGATCTAAATACTTTCCTAGTTCATAAAATTTGTAAATGGATACTTGTTGGTCATAATTCCTACATAGACATGCATGGCCCATGAAGAGTTCTTTTTGTTGTCTAGTTGTGAGGGCATGCAACATGGGTATAGTTTTATATTCTTGTAATAAACTCGAAAAATATTTTTGCCTGCAAGTAGACTTGCATGGGTGCTATGTATTTATCCCAAGTTTGCAGGTGGAGTCACATGCGTGCTATGTGTTTGTCCCAATGATACAAGTGGTCTTGCATGTCTACTTTTTCAAGTTCCTAAACTCAAGGAAGATACCTATCAGAGTATTTGATTTGCAACAACATAAAGAGTCATAGATCACGTTGTAGATTCAATCTATCGAGGACGAGTGTTGGAAGTAACAATACCTTTAGCTCTATTGGAATGTGGAAAGTTTCTTGTAATGAAACTACAAACTTTTGTGTAATGTAACATAATGGGTGACAATATTTGTGTGGGTTATTTCATGGGCTTGATCCATTACATTGCATTAGAGGGTGTATAAAAGGAAGGAAGATGCATTGTATTTGATGGGATGCCCCTTTGTGGGTTGTTTAATTGTTCGTACTTGCTACATGAGAATTTGTGGAATGAAATGTCTTAAATTTTCTTCCCAACTATGTTCTTTGAGTTTCCATTTCCTTTTATCAATTAATTTGTCCGTGGTGGTTTGTTACATGTGTATTCCATTGGCATATCTATGTTCTATTTTTCTAACAAATAATCTCATCAAATGCACTATCCTCCCTCCTCTTGCATTATATATATATATATAATATATTTGTTTTTTTAATGATTTTTTCTTTTATCTTGATTTCGTTCATTTGTTTGTTTTTTAAATTTTATTTGTATTTTTTGAAAATTTTAATTAAAATTAGCTTATAGTCTTTTTATTTTATTTTTAAATGTATCTTCTAAAAAAATATTTTAAAAAAAAGAAACATGTTTTCCCATGTTTGGGGTTTTTTCTCTTCTCTTTTTCTTCTTTTTTTATTTTTTTTTTCTCATTTTTTTTTTTCAATATTTTGCATTTTTTCCCCTTTTCATTATTATTTTGTTTGTAATCGCACTATGCTTTTAGGTCCATGGTTTCAGAACTGTTCCGATATTAAGCTTGAAGGGGGCTACTACAAGTAGAACTTTTTCTTTTATTCGAGTATTGATTTTAAGATTTTGGTTGCAAGTGTACCCATTGTTAAGGTCATATGTTTCAAAGAAGTTGTAGTTTTTCCCCAGAAAAAGGCGAGGTGCTACTAGGAGTGCTGATTTTTTATTTCAACATTGATTATAAGGTTTTGGTTGCAACAATATAGGTTATTAAGGCCATGGTTTCAAAGGAGTTATAATTTCGACCCCCCCCAAAAATGTGCTTCTCTTTGCACCACTTTTCAATTCGAGGGTTGATTTCAATGTTTTTGCTAACACCATTACGAGGTTGTTAAGGTTACAATTTAAAAAAGTGGTAATTTTAACACTGAAGAAAGGGTGCTACTAGTAACACCACTTTACAAAATAGAGGTTGATTTGGGTGTTTTTAACAAAAACATATGGGTTGTTAGAGTTAGAGTTGCCATTTTGAGGTCACATTTATCATCAAGTGGGTAACGATTTTTAACAAAATGGTGGTGGAAAAAGGTATGGAGATTTAAATGTCCATCTAATTCCCAAATATTTTTGTGACTCTTATTAAACAATAAAATCATTATCTGAAATAACCAAAAAAGAAAAACACTTATAGTGATTAGCCGAGATAACCTAAAAAAAGAGAAACACTTATGGGCTAAGATGATGTATTCTATGTGAAACAAGTGAGGGAACAAATTACCATATAATAATGTCTCGTTGATATGAAAAATAGGTGTCGATATAAATAGAGAGTATGATTGGCAAGGGCAATATATTAGGTGGGGGGTAGTCTATTGAAGAATGGCTCAAAGCATTATGTGAAAACATAGTCACATTCTCTGACCAAAACTATAGAAACGGGACAAAAAGTGCAAATTGCAAAGCAGAAAGCCTATTCCAAAATGATAGTTCAGAAAATTATACCTCAAAGTCTCTGAAAACTACATGGCTCAAAATGCCAAGAAAATCACATATAATCTAAAAAAATCCATGAAAACCTTCCTATAGATTAAATGCAACCTAAACAATGGAAAAATACTGAAATAACATTAAAAAAATGGTTAAAAGAGATAGTATATATTTAACCCTTTATCTATACACATATTACATAAGACATGATCTTTCATAAAGGAAATGCAGTGATATTTAATACTTGTTTAATAATAATATCTATGAGGAGATTTACTTAATATTGTAACCCTTATTTTTTGACCTGGAATTAGTCTATTGTACTTAACTTGGACTATATTAAGAGATATATTATATTTCCCAATTCCAATTGTGTTTTATGAGGTTTTAAGATTCTTTTAGCCATAACTATTTAATACATACTCCATATTCTATTATTTTAGTTCCAATGTGAAAATGGTTTGATAAAATTTGGTTTGATAAAATTTATAATAATTGGTTGCACAATTATGTTTGTTGATTTTTTTGAAATATTTTTTTACTTAGATATATTTCTTTTTGAGGAGATTCATTTTCTATGTACCTTAATGGACAAAATTACAAGTTTTTCTCATGGGGTCCTCATTCGCAATATCAAAAAAAAATTATTCATCAGTGATTGATCATTACGTAGTTTATTATCTTGACAACTTATGATGACAACCTATTTTTTGATTTTCTTGGAGCACTCTCGTTGATATTCAATATTTTCATGTAGCTTTGTTGGAATACTTCCAGCTTCAACATTTTCATCTTCTATGTCATCTTTTGGAAATTGTTCTTCGAATGATTTGTGGGTATTCAATTCATATTCTTGATCTAGTGCCTATGCTAATTAGTGGAAACCCTTGTTTTCTTGTAGGGTACTTACAAATGACTTCTGATAGTGTATCACTATGATAGGCCATGGGGTGGTCGTGTTGAGTGAGAACTGTGCCCAAAGCATAGTCTGAAGCATATGTCTTGATTTCAAAGCATTGTTGCAGATCAAGTAATGAAAGCACTATGGATAAGCAAAAGTGTTTCTTCAGATAATTGAACACTTGTTGTTGGGATAGGCCTGACACAACATTTTCCTTACCACCACCCTTTGTATGCAATCTGGGAGAATCCCAACACGAACCTGAAATAGAAATTAACAAAGCCTAAGAAGCTCCAAAGCTCAGTGAGTGTTGTTGGAATTGGCCAGTCACAAATGAGTTGGATCATGGATGGATCCACATGCACACCATGCTCACAAAAAATTTAGCCTAGGTACTAGACTCTATCCATGCCGAATGATCATTTTTCCAAGTTGGAATATAGCTTGTGTTGCTGTAGGGTGTGCAAAACCTGTTGAATATGTTGCAAGTCTTCCACCCAAGTCTTGATGTAGATGAGTATGTCATTGAGATACACCACTACAAAATAATTGGTGAAAGGCCACAAGATATCATCCATCATCCTCATGAAAGTTGTTGGGGAATTTTTCAAACCAAAGGGCATGGCCAACCATTCAAAAATGCCTTCTTTTTACTTGAAGGCAGTCTTCTATAATTCTCTCTGCTCTGTTGGGACCTAATGGTATCCAGATTTTAGATCAATCTTACTGAAGTATTTGGACCCCTTGAGCTGATCAAGGAGATCGTTGATTCGGGAAATTGGGTACCGATTCCTGGCTGTGATTTTATTTAGGGCTCGATAATCAATGCAGATTTTCCAAGTCTCGTATTTCTTCTACACCAGGATGATTGGGCTTCCACAAGGTGATGAACTGGGTTAGATGTGCCCCTTTTAGAGAATTTCTTGGATATGACGCTTGATCTCCTCATTTTATAACAGAGAGCAGCGATAGAATGTCCCATTCGGTAGCAATGTGCCAAGAGTTAGATTGATGGAATGCTTGACCTGACAGTCCAGAGGTATCCCAATAGGTGATGATAATGTGTCTTTCTATTCTTGCACGACCTTATCCCCTTGTTTCTACTGCATGGAGAGGTCATCCATGAAGGCCATGGATGTGGCTCCAATATTTCTGTCATTTTTAGAGAAAATCACGAAGAAGATAAACTTCTCGGTATGACAGATGACCTTCCTGCATTGCTTGGCAGAGATCAAGGAAATGCCACTAGGTGGGACTACCTCGAGTATCCTATACAATTTCTTGTTCAAAGTAACAATAACACTACGAGGACTAGACTCATATACAACATGACGTTTCCATAAATAAGGTTGGCCCAAAAGAACATCAAAAACTTCAAGGGGAGCAACATCACACACTACCTCATCTTTAAATGGCTTGATATCATACGACATGCAACACTGTTGGCCAACACAGAGATCGCTTCCTTGGAAGAGCCACCCGATGGTGTAGGACTGTGGTTGTGGCGTTGTCGACAGGGCTAGCCAATTGAGGATCTTCACTAAGATGATTTTCTTATGGATACTACTATCAACGATGAAGTGCAACATAGTTCCTTTCACCCACATCTGTGAATGAAAGAGGCGCTTTCCTTCCTCTGGCTCATCAGTTTCACTGGGTTGAATCTTGGTGGTAGCAACAGTGGCACTGGGTTCTACATCAATGATCTATCTGCCCTTTTCTAGTTTTGACTCAGAGTCGGAACCCACATATGATTTAGAGGCTTTCACCTCAACCACCAATGAATGATTTGAGCAACAATCAACAATGTTATGCTAGGGGCTCTTATGGAAGTCGTACCACTTCTCAATATCTTTCTTCATCTTCCCATTGTCCATATTTTCTCTGTCCTTTTTTCTGTGGATTGGGGCTGCCCTTTCCCTACTTCTTCTATGAGAGGTTCCCAGACCCAAACTATCACGTCTTTTGTTTAAGCGTTTGATCGATTTTGAATGCATATTGATAGGTCGCGCCCAAGGAAGAGATGTCCAAAAACTCCATTTTTGTTTGGATGTACCTATGAAAACCGTCACGGTACTTGAGCACCAGATGTCCCTCATAATATTTGATACCCAACTTGGTGCGCAAGGTATGGAAGACATTGGTGAACTCCGACACTGTATGGTCTCTTTCTTGCCGGAGTGTGGTTTATCTTGTACACAGGTCGTCATAACTTCCAAGAGGGTAGTATTGTTCCTTAATAACATCCTTTAAGGTACCCCAAGTGGGTGCAACTACAAATAACGTGGATCCCTCTATTTCATTTTTCTCATAGAAAGTCTCCCACCAATATTTGACATTGGTGATGACCTCGAGGAGTGCAAATGTAATCTTTTCTCTATTGGAAAAGTTGTGGATAGAAAAATATCCTTCTAGAAGGTTTAACCATTTATCTATGACATTCACATCTATTTGACCTTCAAATATAGGAATATAAAAATTGATCTATACCTTGAAGGGGGAGACACCTCCACTTGAGGTAGATGTGTTGTTTTTCGGTTGCCATCAAAGGATTTGTGAAAATCTTTCCATCATCTCATTCCTCTGTCACTCTAGGGATTCCTCAAGCAACATTTTGAAAGGATATCCTATAACATCGTCTTTATTTTTTCCTTCCATGGGAGGTTTCTTGGGCATGTGAGAGCAGTTGTCCTCAAGAGAAACAAGCTCGAGACCCAACTATCTATACCCTGACCTCATCGGGGACATGCACTAAAAACGACAAGGAGCAGACCGCTCCGATACCACTGATCCAAATTTATGAGCAGAATGAAATGAAAACATGAATTTATAATAATAACATAGAGACATAGTGAATAATAATAGAGATACAATAAAAATTGAATTCTTTTAAATAAGAAATATGATGAAACTATAAAATGCAGACTTAAACAAGCTTGCTATAATGGTGGTAGTTTATCTCTAAGAAGAGATGTGACAACTACACTCATTCGCAAGAAGATGGTTACAATGAGGCTCCCAAAGGTCTTTTTAGCATAAACATGAATGAAAAAACCCTAGACATCCAAAAACCTAACCCTAGGAGATGATGCACCAAAATTCATGTGGGCCCCGTTGGGTTAAGTTGGTACATCGACTTCCCAGGGTCGTAACTTTTGCATACGATCTCTGGTTTAGGTGAACGATGGCTCATTGGAAATAACTTGATGAGGAGCTTCATTTCATAGGATCAATGATGCGTTTAGAGATCATTGGGGTGTCGGATCATGAAAAAACTTCGTTTAGGCCCTCAAAATGGCCCCGGAAGTTTAGGACCCCAAAAACTGCTAAAAATAGTAAATGACAAAAAAAAAATTTGAGCCAGTTGGAATAGGTGGGTGGCCACCAATATCCACTTGGATCAAAAAATTATTTATGCCCCTACCTCTTCGATAGTTTTCTCTGCTAAAGAAGCTCATTGTCTACAAGAAAACTTAGATCAAAATATAGATCAGGAAAGACTAATCAACCATCAATTAACTTTGTTTAAATATAAAGTCAAATATTGGCTTTTATTATTTAACACACAAGCATTCATGCCATTAAACCATTGCTCTGTATACAATAATCATAATCATCCTGCTAGTTAAAATTCACAATTGTCATTATCTAGAACATGGATATTCAATGGAATTATGGCAAGTGATTTCGATTTCTAATGATCAAAAAGTGTTATTTATGAAAAGGAAATAAGTGATTATTGTTCTAAATAAATCTCATTCCTAACCATGCCATTTTAATGATAACACCATATTCATACTCAATTGTAGGTATTGTTAATAATTCTCACTGTTTTGATTCAAAACTTCCTTTTCCAATTACAGAGTTTCTATAAAATCATATTTCTTTTGGAATAAAACATGGAAAATTAAATGATTTTGGGAAAAATTGAGGGCTTTATAATCTGCGAAAAATGAAATTATGGAGGAAAATAATAATGATCAATGTTATTTCCACATACAAATATCATTCCTCAAACATCAACAAATGTGATCAATTCAAAACTCAAAATATAACTTTGTATTTGTATTTTGTATTCAGTTCACTAAAATATATCAACAACAATATGAAAGCTCTTCTTTATAATTTCTTGTGAAAAGAGTGATATTCAAACTTTTGAATTTTAACCATTTGAACCATTTTTTTTTTTAATAATGTGACCGTAGTAACAAAATACATCTATTCCAGGGTGCCAAAATTATTCCCATCTTGTGTTGATAAATATATTTTCCATATATATTGTCAACTACATAACTGTTTTTTTTAAAAGAGTAGCTTCCCTTTAAAATATTTGCAAAAATGAGACTCAAAGCCAATATGATAACAAAATACCAGCACAAAATATGAATTAGACTTCACAGATAGGCTTGTCACTTCCAGTCAACACTCCCATGATGATAAAAAAAATCGTGGAGACTGAAGTTAGGGTCATATTTTTGAATTCCAAAGTAAGTGGGCCGAGATAGGAGTATAAGTCGAAACCCTAGGTTTCAAGTTCCTTCAAAGTCACAACACTATAACTTAAACTATGCGAGTGGATTTTTACAATAAGGGTGTGAAATATGCGTGGGAAAGTAATCGAAATATACCCATATTCCCCAACCAAAACTGAACTAATATTACAGTAATCTCCC
>SNQJ01S0161752.1:0-21551 GCA_010110895.2 Picea sitchensis
GGAGTGATCCCGGGTTTTTATAGTAGTCTTATTGTTCATAACAGTCGAAAACAAAGATGCATAAAACAAACGGATCCCCTGATCCGAGAATAGTCGTGGAATCAAGTTAAAAACGTATTTCACATCTTCGTGACACGTAGTGTGAATGATGAAGAATAATCAATCCAGGTTTATCATTGTGTCTTCGAGCACTCTGTGGCAATGACTCCAGCTGTCATGCGAGCTCTCTGCCTCCCATTCGAACCAAAAACGCACATTGTAACGCGCAGATATTGAGCGGCCTTATTGGTACCTCCACGGGTGCGAGCTGGTACCTGGTACCGGTCATCCTATTCCAAAAATAGCAGTGGTACCTAACCCAAGTGATATTAGTTCCAATACCAATTTAAAGCATTAAAGTGCATAAAAATAGCTTGAACTGCAAAGATACCTTAGATGACCCCTTTGAATGGTAGGGAGATGTTAATCATGTCAAAATGAGGTCAAAAGGGTGGTACTGGCATATAAATGGAGGTCTGTGGTATATAATATAGGCAAAGAGCATAGTCAAAACTGGGGACCAACAGTTGTGCCAGGGGATTTTGTGGAAATCTCACCATTTTCCAGTGTCCTTCTTTGTCTTCCCGTGACCCTTCTTTTCTAATGGCTTGGACTGGTTTTTGGGAGACTTTTTGTTAGGGCCATCTCTATCATACTTTGGTTGTTTCATATTTGTAGACCCAAAATCCCGTTTGTTCTGGTGCTTAAATTTCTTCTCGATTTTAAGAGCATATCGATAAGCAGCATTGAGTGATGAGATGTCCAGAAAATCCATTTCAGTTTGGATGTATCTGTGTAGAGCCCCATGGTATTTCAGAACCAAATCTCGTTCAAAGTCTTTGATACCCATATTGGTGCATAAGATATGGAAGGTATTGGTGAACTCTGAAACTTCTTGGCCCCTCTCTTGATGTAGTGTGGTCCATCTCATGTATTGGTCCTCAGTTTCCAACAGGGTAATATTGTTCCTTTACCATATCCACAAAAACATCCCAAGTGGGCCCGACCCCATATATTCCAGACTCTGTGGAACTTTTCTCCTAGTAAGTTTCCCACCAATTTTTGACATGGGGGAGAGATTTAAGGAGTGTGAAGGTGATATTTTCTCTATTGGAAAAATTATGAACAAAGAAATAACCTTCTAATAGATTTAACCATTTGTCTAGGGCATCCGCATCTATCTGACCTTCAAATATGGGAATATCAAAATTAACATATACCTTGAAAGGAGAGGTTCTTCCAAAGTGGTTGTTTGATAAATATGTGCATGTTTCTATCGGAAGGCGTTGAAGGATGTGGGAAAAATTCTCCATCATTTCATCCCTTTGTCGCATGAGAGCTTTCTCAAGCAACAGATTGATAGAATCGTTTGCTCCGTCATTTTTCATTTCTTCAAACATGGAGGGTTTCTTGGAAATGCAAGAATGATTGTCTTCAAGAGAGACAATCTCACAACCCAACTTTCTATACTCGGACCTCGTCTGGGACATGCACTAAAAAAAATGATCAAGAGCAACCAGCTCTGATACCACTGATCCAGATTATTTTCGGCATGAAATGGGAGAGAAGATATAATAAATAAATGTACATAGGTACCTTGGATATCCGATAATATAACATAAATGTATCAGATATGAAACCATAAACACAGAGATACAATAATAGACAATTTTCTATTAATGAGCGAAAATGTAAAAAGACTGTAAAAATACAAAGTGAAAGACTCACTAGAATGATGGAAGCTTATCTCTGAGAAGAGATGTGTTCACTAATCGCATTCGAAAGAAGATGATTTTACAATGAGGCTCTAAAAGGCCTTTTTATCATAAATAAAATCCAAAACCCTAACCCTGGAAGATGAAATCCAACAGTTTTGTGGACCCCGTTTTGTGTAGTTTGGTGTATCAACTTCTCAGGGGTGTAACTTTGGCATACGATCTTCGTTTTGGGTGAACGATAGCTCATTGGAAAGGTATTGTCGAGGAGATTCATTTAGGGGTCTCAATGAGAGCCTTATTCTATCATTTATAATATTGATCCTAAAAAACCTTCATTTAGGCCCTCAAAATGGACCTAAAAGTTAAAAACTGCTAAAAATAGTAAATTGCCAAAATTGCCAGAAAACTGTTTTGAGCCAGTTGGAAAAGGAGGGTGGCCATCGATATCCACTTGGATCACAAGCAGATACTAATTTTCCAACTACCTTTTCCTCTATGGGAATGGCTTCTTTTCTAATTCCTATTTCCTTGGAAAAGGTGGGTTGAGCTACACTTGTGTTGGCTTCTTGTCCACCGAATCTTAGGCCTTCATGCTTGGGCCTCTATTAAGATACAAGGGGATTATAATCCATTGGAATTACTTTCCTATACCTTGGCCATCATATTCCATTTGTGTCATGAGATTGGAACCAATGCCTCTAGTGTGTTTCTAAAAGTCACCAAAGTTCTCTTAAAGAAGGGTCTTAGAAGGTGAGTATATTAGGATTGACTATATCATGGTGCTTGCCTCCTTACCCTTCATTACCAATATTCGTGTTACCATATTTTTTAGTGAAACAATTCTCTACTCTAGGAAATAAAATCTAACCTTCTGAGTATTCCCAGTCATGTTCTTAATGAACAATCCCATCCATTGGTGGTATTCTTCTTCTATGTAGGCCTGGTAGTAATGCTTGTCTACTGGTTTGGAACTGGCTATGGATGTTTACCATGTAGGTGTTCTCCAATTATTTGAAACTTTCTCAAATACCATTTGATCCATAAAAAATAGGCCTATACCCCATCTGTCTCATCAACATGAATTCTTGTTCAATTGTTATTTGTTTGTCTAATTTGAATTCACTGCCTGTTCAACAGGTTTTGTAGAATCTTATTTTACTACTTTTTTTATTTTTCTTGTTGAAGGTAATTTTTTCCAATCAACCAGCTATAATTCTATGGAAAATTGAATGGGTAAGTGAATAGAGTTTCCTAGGTAGTGAATAAAATTATCAGGAGGATGCAAATTCACCTAGGCAGTAAACACATAGGGACTTCACCTTGTTGACCAATATCTTATCACGTTAATTCATAAAGTTATTATTATTATTATTATTGTTAAAAATAAAGTCAATATATTGTAGGTATTGGAGGGGGGGGATGTGGGTGCTACACATTATTTTCGTCACCCCTATGACCGCTAATTATGTACACGTATCCATTGTCTTAAGAAGGATCAATGGCATTAATCCTTGAAGACAAATGAAGATACTTTTTCTAGAGAGATGAAATTATACTTTCCCTTTGTCAAAAACCTTATAAAAAGGGATCATTGCACCTTGCTTAGTGTTAAGGGTGTGAATATCTAGTATTGTCGTTAGTTGCACCAAAATGGCCTACGATGTCATTGCAATTTTCTCAGTGTTAAGGGTGCGACGATTTTTGTACGAAGGAAAAAGAAGAATTTATCGAAAGTTATAGAACAAAAGCTTCGAGGGTGAGGTGGCCTCCGATTGGTTTGGATTTAAGTCGCATCCCTAATCTCATGGGATCATCCTAACCTCCTCACCCTATCCTTTTCAGCTTATAAATGGAGAAGATTTCTCATGGGAAAAGTTAGTTGGCTAGCTTTTAGTGTGAGCTTGAGTAATTTTTGTAGCTTTGGGATTTGCTCTTTCAAGATAGATTGTTGGTCTCATAATCCATGGAGAAAGAAGTGTGTGGAAAGCAAGGAACTATTGGAAGGAACCTGAAAACATCAAGTCCTCTGGTTGTATCTTTTTGCAACATTATTTAATATAGTCATATATTTCTTTCCCATAAAATTGGTCTTATTTTATTGTATGACGTCTTGATCACATACATAGGTTTTTGTTGAGTATGCGTTGTTGCTTTCACTTCGTTGGCTTGTGTCTCTTTATAGGTTCAATATCACATAAGCTTTGGAATGGAGTGAGGATGACACTAGTGAGGACAAACGACATTTAAAAGGTATGTAATTTATCCCTTGTTAGTTAGTATGCTTGATAATTAAAGCCTAGGGAAATTTTTATATTATATCTTGTTTTGTTCTAGTTTCGAGTGAAACTAGAGAGATCTGTTTGTGTCCGCACTTACCGATTTGTCTGATAAAAAAATTGGCGACTCCACTGGGGATGAGTTTGTTTCCCTAGTATTCTTTCTTTCTTGCTTTGATTTCCTGGGTTTTTTTTTCTGAGTCACTAGGAGATCCAAATGAAATCTTTGACTATTTAAATTCACTGGAAAACCTTCTTTCTTTTCATTTTTTTCCTTTTTTCCTTTGATCGTCGCACTCTTCTTTGAGGAATAGTGCGTCGATTTAGGATCGTCGCACTCTTCCTTGAAGAGACAGTGCGGCATCGTCACTCTGTGGTATTCTGTTACCTATGACAATTATGGATCGTCACATTGTGTTAATCCTACAACCTGCAAAGATTTGGAATTTTTTTAGCTTTTGGTGGTTTTCCCTGCCCAGATATTAGATATGGTTTTGGGGTGATTTTTTGGGTTTGATTATAGTATGATTACAGTATGCTTGAAAGTATTTGAATTTTCTTTTAGCCATATTTTCTTTGTTTTAGATTGTTTTGTTTTGAAAGATTTGATCTCTTTCTTTGAGTGTCTTTCAGTTACAAAGAATTGTTTTTCTTTAGAATTGTTTAGTGAAAGAACATTTCTTTTTTTGAATAGTTAGTTTTAAAAGAAAAAAATTATTTTGGGTTGCTTTTGTTTTGAAGAAGTTCTCTATTACTTTTAGTGCATATTTGAAATAAAAAGTTTTTGCATTAGATTGGGGGCATCTTTGCATTTGAAGTAGTGAAATTGCATAGTTTTTGGAATTTTTGGTATTGAATTCTTAAAAACACATTCCCCCTCATTGCCGAGGGGAGGGGCCAAGAATTGTGTATTAGTGTACAGTCTCTTTGGCTCATTTCTTGAATATCTTGATATTGATGAGTTTAATAAAAGTTTGGGACATTGTGCATATGGGAATGATAAACATTTTCTCCTTCTCGTAATATAGCTTTCATAGAAGTGAAATATTTGCATTATCATTTCTTTGCATTGTTTAGAGACGCTCAAAACATCATTTAGTCCACTCCATTTTCCTCTTGAGTAACAACAGCCTTAAAATAAAGAGCTTATAAAAATTGATTAGAATTTTTTATATTTTCTAGTAGCAAGCCTACATTAGATTAGTTGTAGGGCTTTGGAATGGGTATGAAAGATAACTTTTCAAAGATGTAAACAAACATAGAATCTTGAGTTAGGGAGTGGTTTAAATCCACTTGCTAAAAATTTTCCTAGGAATTCCTTCTAAAAAAAGGGTCAATCATGAGGTCGCATTAGGACCGACAGAATTACTCACCCTGCTTTGCTGGTCTTGGTGTAGAGATTGCACATATTATTGGGGGTCAGTTCAGAAGAAAATCCTATGGGGATCTTCTCGAGTCAATTTCGGGCTTAGATACCCTGCCCTTGCACGTGGATCAGACTGTTGACTGAATCCCCAAGCATCATTGTGGCAATTGGTAACCTTAGCGGCCTATATCTTTAGAGTCTTTACACAAGGTGACTATGGAGGGGCAAGTCTTCACAGTACCTGGAATCGATGTTGGCCAAACTCACTCAGGCTCCTTGGAGGGTATACCCATGTTTATGTGTGGGAGATTGCACCAAGGCATAAGTCTGTTAAGCATGTCATCAATGTAACTTTTCCACTCAATCTATCTCATCCCCTTCATACATTGTTCCCACGATGTTGGATTTCAGCCCCAAGTTCATTGGAAGAAGGTTTTGTTTGCTTGTTTTCTTCCTAGATTTTTAGCATGTGTTGTTTGTTTTCCCTAGGAAACTATAGGCTATATCTGTGTTTAATGGCATCAGTTCTCGGAACGACCAATGAAGGAACCCCTTTTCCAGGGGAAACTTTTGTTTTTCCTTCTTATGGAAACTTTTATCCTCCTTACATCGCTACTTTGAGCCTTCCAGGTCTCACAATTGGATTATCGATATGGTTTTTTTCCACTCAGGTAATCCCGAATGAAGCTAGTGCTTCAGTTGTAAGCACTTCCCCCCAAGAGAATCAACCTCATGTTGACCCTTCACCTTCTTCATCAGTAAGATATTCTTCACCTTCTTCACTTGCAAGGTCTTCTTCCTTTTCATCTTCTTCGCCTAGTGAAATCTCTAAAGCTAGTAACCTAGTGGATAAGAAGAACAAGAAAAGGAAGATTAAGAAGAAGAAAAATAAATAAGGGTCCAAACTTCCAACCACTGCCAGGCATGTTGGAAAACCACCAGTTACTGATGATCGTGATGGGAGTGTTGATGATCCTAAGACAACCCAAACATGTAAGCCCAAGTACCCTTGTAGGCTTTGTAAGGGTAGTCATCTTCTTAAGGATTTCCCTAGACTATCGAAGGTTATAGAAGCATGGTCTACACACCCTCGCCAACCAATGTTGTCAGCCTATGAACAACATGTTGATGACCTCCCGTCAACTAGTTAAGATACCGTTGGGAAGAATAAAAGTAGAGTCAAGTTCCCATGTATATTATGCAGAGGGAGTCATCAAACTCACATTTTCCCTTCTATGGATGAAGCCTCGAAATTACTCAAGGATGTGATTGGTTCCAAACCTCAACTTCCATCTTCTTATTGCAATCTTAATCTCGACCCACCTGTAGTTGATGGAATGATCAATATGGTCGCTTCATCGGCCAGTCTGGTTGATCATGTAGTTAATCTTGTCACGTTCTTAGTTGAACCAGTTGACAAAGTGGTCGATCCGATCCCATCTTCGATCGATCCCACTCTCTCGTTAGAGAGTGAAACCCAAGTGTTCAATCTGTTTCCACCCGTCGACCCCATTCTCCCCTTGGAGAATGAAACCCAAGTGGTCGATTTGATCTCATCATCAGTCATTCCTACTCTCCCGCTAGAGAGTAAACCTGATGTTGCCCACATTTTTCTTGTTGATACATAATCTACCGTGTTGGGGGGTATTCCTCCTTCTCCTATGGAACCCCCTCCAAGTAATGAGGCCATCCTTTTTTATTGGGGTGCGCTAACTGGACCTTGTCTTCCCTCTCATATTCCTTTTAAGATTACAGTACAGGTTTTTGGTCAGGACATTCCTTAGATGTTGATAGAAGAAGGTTCTTCCATTAGTATTTTGTCCTCTATTGCTTGGAAATATTTGGGCTATCCTCAACTTGTGTTAGTTACACATAATATGTTAGATTTTAACAGAAAAAATAGTCACCCTTTAGGAGTCCTTCCTCAGTTTCCTGTAACTTTGGGAGGGAAAACTATCTATATTGATGTTATGGTAGTCCAAGACCCCTTGGATTCCAATTTACTCCTTGGGAGAGATTATGTCTATGCCATGAAAGCTATCATGTCAACTCTTTTTCGTATGATATCTTTCCCTCACGATGGAAGAGTTGTGACTATTGATCAATTTTCATTTCTTGGTCCTGACTTGACCATCAACTCAATGAATTCCCTAAACGGTTCATATATGAGGTCGGTATCACCCCTGCCACAAGTCAATTATGTTGCATTGTCTCCCATGCCTTCAACTATCAATGAAGATGAGCCTTTCACTGTAAGCTTATTTTTTTATGACTTAGATCTGGTAGTCGACGTGGTTATCTCTTCGATAGGGTCTTTAGATCTTGATCTCCTTACCCCTGTCATGACCCTCGACATGTGTTCCTTCCAGAGTGTTTTTCTTCCATCCAGTGAAGATCTCTTGGAAGCCTTGTTTGATTTTTGTCCCTTGACATGGTGTCCTTCCAAAGCATCATCCTCTTGGAAGCCATGATCAAGAAGAGAGATTTGAGCATGGTTTTTTGATTTCAAGCTCATTAAAAAATGAAATCAATGTTGAGCATGGTTTTTTGATTTCAAGCTCATTAAAAAATGAAACCAGTATTGAGCATGGTTTTCTGATTTCAATCTCATTAAAAAATGAAACCAGCTTTGAGCATGTTTTTCTGATTTCAAGCTCATTAAAAAATGAAACCAACGTTGAGCATGGTTTTCTGATTTTAAGCTCATTAAAAAATGAAAGCATTTTTTATCATGGTTTTCTGATTTCAAGCTCATTAAAAAATTAAACCAACTTTGAGCATGGTTTTCTGATTTCAAGCTCATTAAAAAATGAAACCAACTTTGAGCATGGTTGTCTGATTTCAAGCTTGTTAAAAAATGAAACCAGCTGTGAGGATAGTTTTCGCCTCTCTATAAAAACCTTGTTAAAAAATGAAACAGATTTTACGAGCATAGTTCTTGTTTTTGTGTCAAGCTCATTAAAAAATGAAACATAGGTTTGGGGATTAGACCTGGATTCGCAAGCATAGTTCTTGTTCCTGTGTCAAGATCGTTAAAAAATGTAATAGTTTTCTCCCCTCTTCGATTGAGGCAAGTATAGTATTTGAATCTTCTTTTCATCCTCCTATGTCGTTGGATGAATCAAATCTTGGGGTGAAATGCTTTCAGCCTATGGTATTCATGTTGGAGTTAAGTCGCTAGGTTCTTAAGCTGGGGGCTAAGTACCAACCATCCATGTGTTATTCATTGGGAGGTCCAAGCATAGTTTTCTATGGTTCAAGCTCGTGTAAAAATGAAACCACCTACCTCAAGTATAGTTTCCTCTAGTTCGAGCTTGTGTAAAAATGAAACCAAGTCCAAACATAGTTTTGGCTAGTTTTAAGCTTGTGTAAAAATAAAATCCATCCCAAGCATAGTTTTGTTTTGTTTTGTTTTAATCTTGCGTAAAAATGAAAACAATCATGAGCTTAGTCTTTTTTATTTCTCATGCTCGTAAATACATGAGAATGTAATTGAGTAAAATTTTATCACTTTTTCGGACTCATAAAGGCTATATGAAAAAGGAACCCCCTGGAGTTCCCTTTAAGCTCTTTTCAAACTCTATAAACATGAAGAGATTGTTGAGCGATCTTGTTCTTTTCATGCTCATTAAATTATTTGAAGAAAACATTTGTTGAGTGGTAGATTATCTCTTTTTCAATCTCATCAAACTACTTTACGAAAAAGGACATTTTGGAGTTTTCTTTAAGTGTTTTTCAGACTCTCTAAATATGAAGACCCCCTGAGTTTTCTTTCTTTGGACTCGTAAAACAAACATCAAAAGTCCCATATGGGACCGAACCACTCCTTCCTAGGGTTCATTAAACATACTCCGAGGGACTCATCTGAAGGATGAGCTTACAGTTCAAGCATATGTTATCCTCCTCTCCTCAAGCTTATGTAAAAATAAAGAGGTACTCGCCAGAAATGGTGGCGGAAAAATTGGGAAGGAAATGTATCTACACTTGTATTCTATGGAAGATTCACTTTTGAACATGACACCCTTTCACTCGTTTTGTGTCTAGGTTGGAAAATCCTCTTGTCTCTTAATCATACTCTTTTATAAGATTACAAATTAGTATGTGATCCCTGTTATTGAGTCAGTGTTTCCAAGACACTTGTTGTGTCATCAATATGTTCAAAGAGAAGTTCAACCCAGAAAGCCTTCTATTGCATCGACCATTTCCATAGTCCTTAATCCTTCTATTGCGTCGGCCATCCCTGAGTCAGTCCTAAAACACTTGTTACTCTGATCTACTTCAAATATTATTACTTGTTTGATGTCATTGATGGGGGATACATTAAGGCCCTCCTATGACGAGTCTTTTCTTGTCGACTTCAACTCATTATCCAGGAATTAGACTTAGAAAATAATTGGTACCTTGGAACTTGCATGCCTCAATGGTAGGTTTCCTCGCTTTCGACAGTGGGTTTTCATTATTGACCCCTAATCGGGATATTCCGCTGAGTGTTCAACTTCAACTCATTGATTCAAATTCATTGGATTGTACTAGAGTACCTTGGGGGTCATTGACATTAATGGTGATTTCCCTTGCACTTGTTAACAATATTCACTAATTACTGGTAATCAAGTGGTTTCTACCATGTTCGACTTCAACACATGTATTCACATGGTTAGATTCGTACTATAGAGTGGTGGAGATGAAGACCCTGGATCTTTTCTAACATATTCAGGTTTTGTTGGAGTATATTCATATTGTACTGTTGCATAGATCCATAGTGTATGTCTCGTCGCTATGTTCAAATTTGAGTCTTTAACACATAAATCCACAATGTATTTTTTGTGGCTATGTTCAGATTCGAATCATATTAGCATGGATCCAAAATGTATGCTTGGTGGCCATGACCTGTCTTACTTGACATGGATCTTCGCATGTCGTCATTTATGCTTTGATTCATTTGTATTATGAGTATGTGAATTCCTACCTTAGTGATGATATATTATTGTACTGTATTTCCTTGTTTGTTGGCAGGTTTCCGACCGACGTGTTCCTTGTTCCCTACACACACTCAACAAAGTATTTCAGCTATCACTCTGTTATAACTTCATACTTTGGGGGGCTCTCTGTCACACATTATTTTCTTCACCCATATGATCGTTAATGATGTACACCTATCCTTTTTCTTTAGAAGGATAAATTGCCTTAATCCTTGAAGAAGAATGAAGATACTTTTTCAAGAGATATGAAATTATACTTTCCCTCTGTCAAAAACCTTATAAAAATGGATCGTCGCACCTTGATTAGTGTTAAGGGTGCGATGATATAGGATCATCATAGGTTGTACCATAGTGGCCTGCAGCGTCATCGTCGTTTTCTCAGTGTTAAGGGTGCGATGATTTTCGTACGAAGGAAAAAGAGGAATTTCTCGAAAGTTATAGAATAGAATCTTTGAGGGTGAGGTGTCCTCCAATCAGTTTGGATCTAAGTCACATCCCTGATATCATGGGATCATCCTAACCTCCTCACCCTATCATAGTTTTCTTAGTGTTAAGGGTGTGACGATTTTCGTACGAAAGAAAAAGAGGAATTTCTTGAAATTTATATAATAGAAGCTTTGAGGGTGAGGTGTCCTCTGATCAGTTTGGATCTAAGTCACATCCCTGATATCATGGGATCATCCTAACCTCCTCACCCTATCCTTTTCATCTTATAAAAGGAGAATATTTCTCATGGGAAAAGTTATTTGGCTAGATTTTGGTGTGATCTTGAGTAATTTTTGTAGCTTTGGGATTTGCTTTGTCAAGATAGATTGTTGGTATTAGAATCCGTGGAGCAAGAAGTGTGTGGGAAGAAAGGAACTATTGGAAGGAACCTGACAACATCAAGGCATCTGGTTGTATCTTTCATCCACATTATTTAATACAGTGATATATTTATTTCCCATAAAATTGGTCTTATCTTATTGTATGACTCCTTGATCACATACATAGGTTTTTCTTGAGTATACGTTGTTTCTTTCACTTTGTTGGATTGTGTCTCTTTATAGTTTCAATATGGCATAAGATTTGGATTGGAACGAGGATGAAACTAGTGAGGACAAACGACATTTAAAATGTATGTCATTTATCCCTTGCTAGTTAGTATGCTTGATAATTAAATCCTAGGGAAAGTTTTATATTCTGTCTTGTTTTGTTCTAGTTTCGAGTGAAACTAGCGAGATCTATTTGTGTCTGCACTTACTAATTTGTCTGATAACAATGGGTTATCGAGGGGTTTATAGGTATTGGGGGGTATATAAAGGGGTATCTAGTAAAAATAGGGGTTTATTTTATTCGAAAGATGTATTGGGAGGGGGGTTCAACAAAAATATTTTTTGAGGTATTCTTTAATCTCCAACGAATGAAGGTTCTATGTCATAGGTTCACTTAGTGAGGACCCCATGAGTAAATAAAATACCCAGGGGGGGATGTAAATTCTCCCATGTAGTAAATAAAATGCCTAGGGGTATGTGAATTTTCTTGGCCAGTAAATAAAATGCCCATGGGTATGTAAATTTTCCTAGGTAAGTGGAGAATTGAATGTATGGCTCTGTGGAAGAGGAAAAATTCCCAACAAGAAAATGAATGTTTTTGATGGCTTGTTGGAAAATGAAAAATTCCCAACAAGCAAAGGAGTGTTATGGAATGCTTGTGGGAAAAGGAAAAAACCATAGAAATACAAACTCGACTCAAGGAGTGAGACAAGCCAGTGTTCTCTTACACCAATAAATAGAGTAGGGTGGCTACACTATGTTTACAATACTAAGATTGTTGTAGCTTTCATGAAAACATACATAGCCCAAAGTGCTCAAGCACACAACAAGCTAATGATCCCACACCAAATCCAAGAAATTGAAACAATTACACACATATTTCAACATTTAGTGGGAATTTTATTAATATCTAGAAATAAATACAGAGGGGTGATTTATAAAAATATGTTTATTATTACTCACAGAAAATAAATAAAAATCTAGATGGCCATGGCTTAGAGGCAGCTTCATTTATCAAGGACATGATCCTTAACTCCATCCACCATTCTTCACACAAGTTGCCTTCTTCGATATATTATTTATGTTAATATCTTCCCCAAGTTTTCCTTACCTCCCTTGTTGAGTTCCTCACTATCACCTTCTTTATTTTAATGGGATGCATTTGGAAGGCCAACCATTAGAATGGTTCATTTCCACTTCCAATTTTTCCAAAAAGACAAAATAAAATACAAAAAAAGACATGTTTACAAAATTTACAAAAGGTAAAGCAACCAGAAGATTATTACAAAGTTTGGCAAGGATCCAATTTGAATCACATTTGGAGAGAGGAAATTTTAAATTAGCATAAGTCTTCCATGTTAAATTTAGATCTATTAAGCACTATCAGTGATAAAAAAATATGATGCATGGAAATTTTGGGTCTTAAAATATCGAGTTAAGTTGGATTTATTATGTGTTGTTGATCCATATGGATGTCGGTGGCCTCCCACCTATTCCAACTCGCTCATTTTGGCAGTTTTCCAGTTTGGCAGTTTTTTCCCTAGTTTCCAGGTCCCTGACTTGTGGGGTCGTTTTAAGGCCCTAAAAATCATTTTTTAGGGCTCACCATAGTCAAAATGACCTTTTATAGATAGCAACAAAATGTGTAGTCCTCGGATAGACCTTTCCAATGGGATATTGTGTGCCTAAAACAAATATCATATGCAAAAGTTACGACCTCGGGAAGTTGATGTACTAACTTACCCAAACGGGGCCCACATGAATTTTGGCGCTTCATCTCCTAGGGTTAGGTTTTTTGGATGTCTAGGGTTTTTTAAATTATTGTTTATTGTAAAAATTCCTTTAGATCCTCATTGTAATCATCTTCTTGCGAATGATCACATCCATCACATCTCTTCTCAAAGATAATCCACCACCATTCTAGCAAGCTTATTTCCGCTGCATTTTACAGTTTCAACTTATTTCCTTATTGAATAGACACCAGTTTTACTCTATATCTATTATTATTTGTTAAGCATCTTTTGATAATAATCTGTATTCATTTTGTTCTGCAAATATATTATTGATCAGTGGTATTAGAGCGGTCTGCTCCTTGTCATTCTTAATGCATGTCTCCAACGAGGTCAGGGTACAAAGAATTAGTTCTCGAGCTTGTTTCTCTTGGGGAAAAAATCTCTTGCACACCCAAATGACCTCTCATGGAAGAAGAAAAGAAAGACAATGGGATAGGATATCTCTTCAAAATGTTTCTCGAGGAATCCATCATGCAACAGAGGAACGCGATGATGGATAGTTTTGCACAAATCCTTGGAAGGATACCAATAGGCAATGCATCTTCCTAAAATGGAGGTGCTTCCTCCTTCAAGTTACAAATCAACTTTGATATTCCTATAATAGGTGTTCTCGTTTAACCATAGATAATATAGAAATATTTTCACCCAACCATAGTCTGAAGCCACCCCCAAGCACCTTAACCTTGACAGAGAATAATTCTGGTAGAAAATCAATATCCAACCAAGGCTAATGTACCAAGAAAATATAACCAAGACTGATAAAAAATTCCAACCCAGAAAGACCGAAATTACAGGTTTGCAGTAGCTGCAGCTGCAGCTACCCTCCAAACTTGCGCACTAAATTTCTTCAATGTGCACTACTGAATTTATGTAGTTGCGAGATGTTTCCTCCAAATGAGCTCTGGCATCCTGTATTTATAATCCTCCTCCTTAGCTGTCTGAGTCGACTTCTCATTCTGGGGGCTAAAAAATCAATATTAAATATTTCCTTTAGCTGACTTGTCTTCTAGGGTTATGTCCAAATCTTTAGGGTTTCTTCTTGCTTCCCGAAATATTCTATTCTTGTCAGGGTTACACGTGGAGGTTAATACTTCCTGCATCTACCATAATATCAACATTTAGCCCTTTCTTCCCACAAGGCAATGTACAACCCTTTTCTAGATTGGAAAATCCAATGCCCGAACCAATGGAAGGGACATATGAGAGGGAAAATGATGAAAAGTGATAAGTATGGTGGGAATGCATGATGACATTTCATAAACTCACCCAGTGGCAACTCACTCCTAAGGGAACCAAATTGCTAGGGCATTTTGTCAACCCCCCAGTTATGGACAAGTCAAAATGAATAATGTCCAAGAACACATCATGAAACAAAAGAGAATTAAATGCACATATTCAAATGTTTTGAGAATCAGAGTGACACATACCATGATAACCTGACTCATTAACTCATGGAGAAAGACCCACTACTGCTTCAGGACCAAGCCAATGGGATGGATGTTGTTGTTGCGGATAGGATGGAGGCACTAAAGAAGAAGGATGGGTTCTCGAGGGCCAGGCTCAAGTCAATATGGCTCTCGGTACTCCATGTCTAGGACATGTGGGCCTCAAGACATAATCTCCTTGGTTATCCCTAGGCTAGGGGATAACAACCATCTCTATCAAAACCAATCCCATCTATCCATCATCCAAGGTCCTGAAGATGTGAGTGCCCATGCCTGAATTTGGAAAGTTAATGGGTGACTCACTACTCTACATCACACGTGCCAAAATCCTGCAATAAGAGCACAACGTCCTGGGTGAAATCCCAAGTCGTCCTTCAAAAAACCATGCTAGCGCCATCCAAATCAAAACATAATATAAAATCAAGTAAATCAATGTTCATAAGATATTTTAGTCCTTAACTCATCCAAATTAAGTTGTTACCTAAGATATAAGCCATATGAATAATTCACCTCGGTATCCCTTTTGTTGAATTTTTGAATGCTAGACTAGTTTACAATTGCAGTAAATACTAAATAACCAATATCTCAAGAAGATTAATGAAGCACAGATTTCAAAAAATGGGTTTGCTCATTTTTTCATAGGCAATGCTCTATAATTTCCACCCAACCATAAGAATCCTCAAGTTCCACCCCTGAGCAGAGAAGGAGACCTACTACATAATGATATCCAAGAGAAAGACACCCAAATACAGAAAGGGATGAAGTGTAACCAAATACACCAGCACAATACATAAACTGCTCTTTAGAACTTGTGCATAGTAGGCTAAGGAAGATGTGCACTATATCAAGGGACATGCTATGATATACAAGGGTGAATGTGAGTGTGTTATATTGGTATAAATGAGGATGATTCACTCAACTATATACAAGTCCATGCCAATGAAAGGTCACGCCTTTTCATATTAGATGTTTCTTCACAATAGGGCCAACTTGTATATATTACATATAAATTACTTATATAATAGAGCCGATTTATTCCATTATATCTCATCGCGAGTGTTTGGGGTTTTTTATCTTCTCATGATATCATTTGTAGGAGGTCTCTTGGAGGTGAATACCTCCCACAGCTACCAAAAACATCACCAATCCCTCTTAGCTAGGGAGGTATTCTCGATGATGTTTTCTTTTGGTATTCATGGCCTCGCAAGCTATGCCATGATCATCCAACCACAACATGGTCTCATAGACCATGCTACTGGTAACATCTTCTTATCACACATTTCTACTCCAATGTGGACCTTTTCTAGGGCCTCATCACCTCTAGAATACAGTAGGACCTACTCACTCATAGTGTGGCACTAGGAACTACTCACTTGTAGTGCATGCCAAGGACCTACTCGCCCATGGCATGTCATCAAGGGACATTGTCACACATGTGTGTGCTAGATTTTATAGGTTGGGAGGTACTCTGCATGTTTGTCTTGTATGCAGAAGTAGCCTTATATTTACACTACTAGGCACTTGGCTTTGTAATGGGTTTTTATAAAGTTGTAATAAAGTGGTTCTTTTATGTAAGTGACTTTTTTAATGAAGTGTACGTTCTAATATTAAAGTGAATTTATTTCATAAAGTGCACTTATGTTATAAAGTGAAATTTTACTTTAATATTTAAGTGATTTATTTTGGAGGGAATGAATCATGTCTCTTGATCATGTAAAGGCAAGATTAGAACTTGGCCTTTAGATTTAGGGATGGGGAAGGTGAAACCACACTTGGAATGTGAAAGGTCATTTTCGAATTGTAAGAGAATGCATTGGGTAGTGTGAAAGACACAACANATTGAGATATTTCTGAGAGAGCTTGAGAGAGGAAAGTGGGTAAAAAGGAGGGTGCATTTCCCAGGGGAGATTGGGTACATTTCCCAGGTTTCTTCTTGCTTCTTGGAATGTTCTAGTCTCGTCAAAGGTTACAAGTGGAGGTTAATACCTCCCTCAACTACCATAATTTCAATACTCGCTCCTAGCTAGGGATGTATTTAAAGGTAATGATCTTGCGCACAAACATACCATTCAACCAATAGCATCATCATAGCCACATAGGGTATCTCATGATCAAATCAAGAGAACCATCATCACTATCAATATCATCTCCCAAAGACATACTCCATTTGAGTAATGAGGCATGATGTTGGATAAGTCACTCACTCCACAGAGTGGTACAAGAACCATTCTTATAATCCGGACATATGTCCTAGAGGAATAACTATTCCAATAGATGTTGGAAGCCAGGTCATGGGATACACGGACTATTATTTTAATCTAGACATACGTCCTAGAAGAATAAATGTTCTATACCATTTTCCATCTGGAGAATGTCTTTCCACCAGCAAACTGACTATCCATCTAGCTGATAATCATTTCAAACACTACTAATAGTCTACATGGAAATCAGAACAATTCCATTCAATAGAAAACAACTGTGTCTATCCATAGTAGTACACAACTACTATCCAATGGTACAAAACCACACCAAGTAGCACATGACTACTTAATCAGTGACACATAGTCACAACCAATGGAACACATCCACCATAGTAGCATGCATCTACTTTCCAGAGACATACAGTCTCCATAGAAATCATATCATCTGATATCAACCTGCATAAAACAATATCATGATATAAACTAAGTCATCTGAGGAATTCTTCCACTCACATATGTGATATCTGGAAGAGAATCTTCCCTTATAAAGTAAAACATCAACCATGGTCTATCTAGACTATTATTCTCAAGTATAGAAGAAAAATTGTCCCTGATTTATGAGCCTGGCCCATTCACCTAACTGGGCCATTACTCCGGCATTGATCATAGTGCAACCTAGAGAGAATGAGTCTGCCCTAGGGAATGTCTATCCCTGATTGTTGAACCTAGACCATTCACCTAACTGGGCCATTCTTCTAGCACTAATCATAGTGTAACCTGGAGAGAATGATTCTTCCCTAGGGAACAATGGTATGTACCATTTCCCAAGGAAGTGATCATCCTGCACCAACCTCCAAAATGGACCATTCTTTGAAACTTCTCACAATTGTGAACTTCGAAAGAATGACTTCCCGGTGAGGTAGACCATTCTACTTGACCACTACTCAGAGTGACTTCCAAGAAGAATGATTATCCTAGACCATTCCCCCACACTGGCCACAAGGGGAATCATTGTCTATGGTACATCAACAAACTATCAGACCATTTTCATTACAAAAATGACTATTCAGTTTGGACCATTTTCTGAACTAGAAAATGCTTGTCCGTCAGAAATATCAAACCACTTTCTGAACTGGAAAGGAATTGCCCATCCTGAACCATTTTCCTGAACTAGAAAATGATTTTCCATAAATCAATAACATATCAGTGCTCCCTCCCAAACTGGGAGTAATCACTTTATTTTCCAATAAGGAAGTCATCTCCACGAGCCCCAACTTATCTCTTAAGTATGCAAACTTTTCATCTTGCACAGAGGATTTACCAAAATATATGTTATCTACTCATCTATGGATATAAACTAGATAACCAATGATCTCTTATGGACTTCATCATGGAGAATATAATGCTTGATCTCAATGTACTCCAGTCTGCCAGGGAACACTGGTTTTCTCTGAAGGCTTCATATAGCTCTTATCATTACAATATATCATGGTCGAATTCAACAATTATGTTTCCTGATAGCTCATGACATCGTGGCAAGACTCAAAGTGAAACATATTCAAGTAGCACTTATTTTGTCATCATGAGATTTTTCTATGGATTACAATCCATCATCCCAGACTTCTAAGTAACTATTCTGATACACTATCTCTTTCATAGAAATTTGTTACCACACGTCTGTTGTATATGAGATACTTTGCATCAAGTTATTTTAATCCATACAAGGTCTTCTTATATCTTCATACATGGGTCTCTTTCTGGTATAATCTTCTTTCTTACTTTCTTTATTGGGAAGAATGGTCTTTTACATGTAAATTCCAATCCATGGATACTACAAGAGGTATATTTGGTTTACTAGAACAAGTTGTTGTCATAGTCTTCTCCCTCCTTCTCGAAGAAACTCTGAATATTTCATTGTTTCCATTCATAAGTCTTTTTCACATTTTCTTACATACACTGTTCTTTATCATAACTTCCATTTCTTCTGCTTGATTTCTTCTTAGTGGGTTCAAACCAAGCTGGTAGTCTTGTGATTTCTGGTATAATAACAGGTTGTTCTTTCTTTTCTTTCTTTTTTGGAATCTTCATGCTCTTCGTCATGTCTCTCTTTAGCTCTTGGGCCCATGGGTGCCTCTATATGCTCTGAAGATTCCAACTTCTTCCTTTTGTCATAGAATCATGGATGTATATGGACAACCAAGGATACTTTAAGGATTCTTTTCAAAGAAGACTTCTTCTAGATTCAGACTGAACACGTGTTGCTTATCATGGATGATAATTTCAATGGGAACATGGATAGATACTTCATAATCCTCAATGGATGATATTTAGGATTAGATTCCTCCTAATCCTTGCTTCATGTATGAATGCATTCTCTTCTTTTGGAATTATGTAATTATCTCCCTCCATATAATATAGTCCATTCTTCCGTCTACCCAACCATAGGCCGAAGCCACCCCAGAGCACCTTAATCATGACAAAGAAGAATTCTGGTAGTAAATCAATAGCCAACCAAGGCTAATGTACCAAGAAAATATAACCAAGGCTGATAAAAAAGTCCAACCTAGAAAGACCGAAATTATAGGTTTGTAGTAACTACAACTACCCTCCAGACTTGTGCACTAAATTTATGTAGTGTGCACTAATGAATTTCTGTAGTTGTGAGCTGTGTCCTCCAAATGAGCTATGGCGTCATGTATTTATACTTCTCCTCCTTATCTTTCTGGGCTGACTTCTCATTCTCGAGGCTAAAAACTCAATATTAAATATTTCCTTTAGCCGAATTGTCTTCTAGGGTTATGTCCAATACTTTAGGGTTTCTTCTTGCTTCCTGGAATGTTCTAATATCATCAAAGGTTACATGTGGAGGTTAATACCTCCCACATATATCATAATATCAACACGAGATGATGGATAGTTTTGCGCAAATCCTTTGGTGGTTACCAACAGGCGATGCATCTTCCTCAAACAGAGTCGTCGCCCCCTTCAAGGTACAAATCAACTTTGATATTCCTATATTTGAAGGTCAAATAGATGCAGATGCAGTAGACAAATGGTTGAATCTACTAGAAGGGTATTTCTCTATCCATAACTTCTCGAATAGAGAAAATATTACTTTTACGCTCCTCAAAGTCGTCCCCCATGTCAAAGATTGGTGGGAAACTTTCTGTGAGCAAAAGGAAACAAAGGAACCCTCATTATTTATAGTTGCAGTCACATGGGATTCATTTGAGGATGCTATTAGGAAACAATACTATCTCGTTGGAATTTATGATGACCTGTACACAAAATGGACCATGCTACTGTAGGTAAGAGACCAAGTGATGCCCGAGTTCACAAATATATTCCATACCTTGTGCACCAAGCTGGGTATCAAAGATTCTGAGTGGCATCTAGTGCTCAAGTATCGTGACAGTCTACATAGATATATCCAGGATGAAATGGAGTTTCTGTACATCTAATCCTTGGGCGTTGCCTACCGATATGCCGTCAAAATGGAGAAGAATCTCAAGCAAAAGATGCAAAAATTTGGGCCTGGGAAACCCTCACAAAAAAATCTAGGAAACGGTGGCCCCAACTCAGAGAACAAAGGATAGAGAAAAGACAGACAACCTCAAGAAAACTAGTCCATGCCACAATAAAAGAAGGACACCAGAAAGACAAATAAATATACTGGGAAGTGGTATGACTTCCATAAGAGCCCCTAGCATAACACTATTGATTGTCTCTCAAAGTAGTCACTGGTGGTTGAGGTGGAATCCTATGAATTAGATGTGGGTTCTGACTTTGAGTCAAAAGAAGAAATGGGGAGACGGGCCATAGACGCAAAACCCAGTGCTACCGTTTCTACCACCAAGATCCATCCCGGTGAACCAGATGAACCAAAGGAAGGCGAGCACCTTTTTCATTCACAGATGTGGGTGAAGGGTACCCCGCTACAATTCATCGTTGATAGTGGTAGCCAGAATAACCTCATCTCAACATTGTTTGTCAAGCAACTCGCCTTGTCGACAATGTCACACTAGCATCCCTACACTTTAATTCGATAGCTCCACCATGGAAATGACATCCGTGTCAGCCAACAATGTTGCCTGTCATACAACATCAAGCCCTTCAAAGACGAGATATTGTGTGATGTTTCCCCTCTCGAAGTTTATAATGTTCTTTTGGTCCAACCATAGTTATGGAAACATCATGTTGTATATGATTTGAGGCCTCGCAGTGTTATTATTACTTTGAACAAGAAATTGTATAGGATACCCGAGGCAGTCCCACCCAGTTCTGTTTCCTTGATCTTTGCCAAGTAATGCAGAAAGGTAATCTCTCAGATGGGGAAGTTTGTATTCTTCGTGATTCGCTCTCATAATGAGCGAAAGATCACAACCACATCTAGGGTCTCTTCGGCTGACCTGTTCACACAGAAAAAGCAAGTGGATAAGGTCATAGAAGAATACTCAGATATCTTCTCCTCACCTACTGGGGTACCTTTTCACTGTTAGGTCAAGCACCCCATCGATCTAACCCCTGATGCACCACTTTTTGGATTACTGATAGGGGGGGTGAATCATTAATAGCGTAATTATAATCCTTTTTCTTCAAATGTTATATCAATGTAGAATTATTATGCAATAATGAGCAGTAAGAAATAAACAATCACACACATACACAGTACACCAGTGTTTTACGTGAAAACCCAAATC
>SNQJ01S0161754.1:929-21546 GCA_010110895.2 Picea sitchensis
TATCTAAAGAGGGCTTTAGGTAATCTAGGCCGATCCGTACACATGTGTTGTCTGATGCGCTACCACTTGAAGGGGTACCAACAGGGGTTACAAGGGTGGCCAACAGATGTGTGCTTAAGTACCACTTGTATTTCCCGCGTGTATGAATCCCTCAACCGCGGGTTTATGTGTATAACGACAGATCTCTGTGGCTTAAATATGCTGGAATATGTCTCTACCCTGAAAAAAAATTTAACTCACACTTTCTGCCGAGGAAAGTTCTCTGATACCACTTGTAATATACCAGATATAAAATGCATGTAGAACTGAAATAAAATGCTAGTAATGGTAGAATAACAACAATATAACCAGAACATTAACCACAATTACACTAAAATGATCTAAGAATAACAACATAAATAACACTTTGAATCTGAAAGCAATGTTCACGGGCCTCTTCAAGGGGGCAACCTCCAGTTGAGCAGAGCTCTATTACAATAATATCCAAGCTAGGGTTCTCATACCCTCGACTCCTATTTATATTAAAAAGAAGCATCTAGAGGAAGATCCTTCTAGAAGCAGAAGCTTATATTAGGTCTTCTTACATCTGCCTTATTCTATTTTATTAAAAGGCCTTATTAATATTGACCTTTATTACATCTGAATATATTATTCTACCTATGTGCGAGTTAGGACCCTAACATTAACTCCTACCATTCATAACTTCCTGCATCCATCAACCATACTTTTACTTAGGAAGCATTGGAGTTGTTTCAACCAATGAACTTGGGTAAATTGAGGTGAAGAGGCGGGTTATCAGGCCTGTGTATATCTTGAAGAAGCGGGTTTTTAGGTCTGTGAGCATTCTCTCCAAGTGAGAGAACTATTAGGATTTGTACCTCAGATTCCAATCTACAGCTACAGGGCTCTAAGACTTCTTGTCCAACTTGTTGTAGAAGCCTCAGAAGGGAAGTGGAGAAGTCAAAGGATTGTTGAGTATAGAAGGGGCACACTTCCTGGGGTGGGGAAGGCATAGGAATGAGAGGTTGTAGAGTGTTTTATATAGTTGGTACCTTACTTTGAGCATTTCTTTTTGTTGATAGACCTTATCTTGGCTTAGGATTCCTTTTCCCTTGTGGAGTTTTAGTCATAGCTTGGGGGTGATCTATTGCAGAGAGTTTATGAGCAGTAGAGTCTATGGTTGGGAGGAAAGTATGAGCTCTGAACGTAGTTGGTGTTTTTTTTACACAATACAAGTGTCTATTATTTGTTTGTTTAATTACTATGTGCTTATTTATTTCATTTCTGTTATGGGTATTTATTGTTTTAATTATGATTGAAATTTATATGCTGTTAGGAATGCATTTCTAATCATATGCAAAGAATAAAATTTAAAATTAAATGGTATCATATTTGGAATTTTATGTGGCATGGCCCAACTTGGGGCTATGGATGCTACATGATAAGATAGAGGAAAGAAACTCAGCCCCTAATCTCTTATACATGACCACTTCCTGGGGTGGGACATGCATGTGAGGAATGTGAGGTTGTAGGTTGTTTGCTAGAGTTGGCACCTTACTTTGAGCATTTTTTATTGTTGATAGACCTTAGCCTGGCTTAGGATTCCTTTTCCCTTATGGATTTTTAGTCATAGCTTGGGGGTGACCTGCTGCAGAGAGTTTATGAGCAGTAGAGTCTATGGTTGGGAGGAAACTATGAGCTTTGAACGCAATTGGTGTTTTATTTACACAAGACAAGTGTCTATTATTTGTTTGTTTAATAACTATGTGCTTATTTATTTCATTTCTATTGTGGGTATTTACTATTTTAATTATGCTTGAAATTTATATGCTGTTAAGAATGCATTTATGATCATATGTAAAGCATAATATTTAAAATCAAATGGTATCATATTTGTAATTTTATGTGGCATGGCCCAACTTGGGGCTATGGATGCTACATGATAAGCTAGAGGAAAGAAACTCAGCCTCTAATCTCTTAGACATGACCATGGAAAATGAGAATTAGACCAAGGAACAATTGTAAGAATTGACTTTGGAGGATTTTCTATTTTCAAAAAACTTTGGAAGAAGGATTTGGAGTTTTTTTTTTCATCTCTTCCTTTTTCCATTGGAGAACTATTTTTCATCATTGAAATAATGGTTCTAGGCACGACCATAGATCAAGGTGAAAGTCCACAATATTACTTTGAAAAGTATTTAGAGGACAATCCTTCTCTCCTCTCTTGTGATGAGAATGGAGGATATATTTTCAAGACATGCACCTTTTGTTGTGGATGCCTTTGATTCCACTAAATATTATGATTAATTAAAAAATATTATTTTTTCTTTGAAGCTATCCAAAAGTTGTTTATGTACCCCAAATTCACATTATGATATGACACACTTCATGGAATGGCTTGGATATATGCCAAAATCATTTGAGAAAGAGTGATATGCTAATAACATCTCATTAAGATATTGCATTGCAAAGGATGATTATGGTGAAGGCCATCCAAACCCCAAATTTAAAGTATGTAAAGGAATTGGTTACATTGATGTGATTGGGTAGAGAAGCTCTTGGTTTATAATAGCTAGAGTTGGCACTGCTACTGTTAGTGATGTAGATCATAATATGATTCTTGGTAGATGATATTTGTAATTATATTAGGTTTTGTTTCCATAATTGCAAAAAATGTAGTTAATGCCATTCCATACTCTAGCTCTATATTGAAAGATATTTCAAGGAGCCAAAGAATCTAGAACAATGACATTGAGGGTATCTCTCTAGAAAATTGATTTGAGTTCTCATCATCCGAAAAATGGTCTTCACACTTGTATGATTTAGATGTTTGGACACAAAGTGATGATATGACATATTTGTTCCATCCCTTCAAGGATGACTTGTTGCATCATATTCAGAGTGATATTCATGTGTCCCTCGATGCATACCCTTTTGAGGATGCAAATTTTCTTTATGAGGACTCACAATAGTTTTGCTCAGATTTTGAGGAATATCAGGACGTGGCCACCTCAGAGTAATCATAGGTTCATTCTTCAAAGTGGAAGTATTTTCATGTTGGAAATTTCCATGGAGATTCACAGTGGAAGAGGCAGTTTTTTTATACACTTGAGATTGTTCCTTACCTCTTACCTTCTTCTCCAAGAGACCATGCAATATTTTCATGATCTCTCACTTCCTCTAAGTCCACGATAAGTAGTGAGTCTTTTTTCATAGATGAAGATGAGCCCCTGTCTATATATAGTATTCCCCTTCAAAGATGGATTGGTTAGTATTGTGGCTACACTTTCAGGTGGGATGATCGAGTTGATTGTTTCTCTTTCAAGCATGATTTCATTCCTCCCACCCATTTTCATGAGTTTAATTTCATGATCAATTATATGTATTTTTATACTCATGATTATTATGTGCTTAACTTATATTTGTTGTATTATATGATTAAGCACAGGGGGAGGTACTTTGATGAGATGATCAAATCGTTGCACTCATTGTATGACTTCACCTAACATCATCTAGCATGTGATCTTCAGGGCCCCAAGGCCCTAGGTAATTAGGTAAGTCATTTTGATTCCCTGCATTTGCATCTTGATTGCTCATATTCGTTCAGATGCATTTCATTTTCATTTTTCTCTACTTGCATATTGATTTCATGCTTAGCTTCGAAATTTTAAAAAAAATGTCAAAAATTTCTTTTTCTGGCTCAGTTAGTTTTGATTATATGAGGACAAGGATGAGTAGGCCATCCTACACTTGAAAATTTGATGTTTCCTTGCAGGCACAGGTATACTAGGAGATTTCATGGTTCTCATGCACTCTATGGAGAGCACATGTCCCCAAGAAGGAGCTAGTTGTTATCCCCATTTTGTGGATAACTAAGGAGATTATGTCTCGAGGCTCTTAGGTTGAAAATATGGAGTGTCGAGAGACTACATGACCAACAATACCTTTTGCGCAATTGGAAACCCCTCTCACCACCACAAATGGTCACATATTTCTAGATGGCATCCAACACATCATCTGGCTTCCAAAAGGTAGTGGGCCTTGCTCCATGAGGTACAAGTCAATATTATGGTGAGCATCATTTCAATATTTAAGCCAATTGAGTATGTTATATCTTATATTTCTCTAGATTTCATGATATATGCTTGGACATTATTCATTTTTCCCTACTTCACCTTGGTGGTTGACATTGTGCCCTAGTAAGTGGTCTTCCTTGGGGATAAGTTTTCTAATAGGAACTCCCTTAAAGATCCATCGTACCATTCCCGACCATACTTACCACTTTCCATCATTATTCCCATGTATTTCCTAATCTCTTGGGATTTTAGGGTGTATTGACCCAAGAAGGGGTTGTCCCTCATTCAATGGGAAGAAGAGGATGAAGGCCTAGAGGGATTGATGTTGGGTAAGAGATAAAATCCTTGTATGAACCTTCCATATGATTCACCGAGAGAACACCCAAGAAAGTAGTGAAATGATTATATTTGAGTAAATGGGACCCACAATATAATAAAGAATGCTTAAAAGGTTATTTGAATGATAGGAGGTCTCATCACGAGATGACCTATCATGTCCATGAATATCTAGTGGTATGATATTGCCATCATCTGGTCACCAAACTAGGGTTTTGGCTCTCAGTCGCATGGCTGAGAGAAAGGGGGTCTCTTCACAGGCCAACATTCTCATTTCCACTAGGTGTTTGTGGGTGACATTGCCATTATCTGGTCACCATGCTAGGGAAGTGACCTTCAACCTCTCCTTAAAATTATGAAAGAATAAAAGAATGGAAATTAATAGGATTGGGAAAAGTGCATTGTGGATGAAGGTACTACACACCCTCTACAAAGGCACCCATGAATGAGACACTACTACCCCTTGTATGTCATGAGCCCTATGCCCATTGAGTCTTAACGCCAACCACCTCACCCACTTTTCACAGCTTGGAGAGGGATATCTTGGAAACTCTCCTTGACCTAGGGCAAGATCTACCCAATAGGACACCTTGTCAACCCTCCCATATTAAATATTGACAAGTTGCATAGTGTCTTTGAGAAATTAATTGTTTGATATAGTGATCTTTGATGCACATGCTTAGGTGACTCATTTATTGATTGGATTCACTTATCATGATGTTATGACTTGAGATCCTTGGAGGGTGTGATTTTTTGTATTTGCATGACCTAGCTAGTGGATAGTTTTGGAAGAAAACACCTAGCTTAGGCTTCCATTGGTCTTGGACCCCACAGGTGGATGCCAAGGGCCCACATGTCAGATGAGGAAGATAAAACTTTAAAGGACTTGAAGATGACTTGGACGATGTATCCTATTACCCACATACCAAATGTTTTTCCTAGGAGAGGCAAAATGTCTCATTTTTTAGCATGATGTCATCTAGGGGGGTGTTAGTGACAATTCTTGTCTTCGGCATCGGGATATACAGGTTTGTAGGTTGCATGAGGAGGGCCCAAGCACAGCGCACAGAAGAAGTCCCTTTCGGGCCTAAAATCAAGCGAGCGAGAAAAATTATAGGGTCAACGGTCCAGATTCATCCAAAGGAGCAGATCAACGGTTGGCGGGAAATCGTGATAAACGAAGTTGCGCCGAGGTTAGCGCAATGGATAGTGCCCAGATTGTGTGCAGGGAAAGATAGCAGCCGTCCATCTAGAGGACGCGTGGTGCGAGATCTAGTCGCGTCGGTGTTTCAACATTCGGAAGTTCGAAGGGTGAAGGTTCCATGTTTCCCTATATCTCGAAACCCCGAACCCCGAAAGCGCCGAAGGCGCCCAAAGTCGGGCCCACACTATTACAGAGCATTCTCAGCCGTCCATCCAAAGGGGACACCTAGCGCCCAATTGAGCCATCTCGGCGTTTCGCCCATCATGACTCCAAGGCGCAAGGAGCATCTCCATCATATTCTCGATACGTGAGGTGCCGGGAATGTCCAAGACTCAGGCCCACAGCATCACCAAGAGGGTCCAGGACCGTCAGATATGAGAAGGACGCGTGGTGCCAAATTTAACCATCTCGGTGTTTCACTCATCGCGACTATGATAAGCAAGGATCAACCCCTCCATATTCGCGAACGACGAAAGCGCCTTCGAGAATAAATGCAGGGTCACAGCCCGTGGTCACTTGAGAAAGGAAGAGAGTTATGCAAATGTGCCAAAGCGTTGGGTTTTGCCATAGAAGGGAATACCGCATCCTCCAATACCAGTTCAGCCTGACTTCAATCCTGGTCCTTGCTAAAGAATTAAATGAAGCTGAACAGAGGCAGTTGAAACCTCAACTCACTTATTGAATGCAAGGTATGGGGGTTCCGGTCGACAGTCTGCCCAAGACGGTCCTATACACTGATTTTCTCCAAAGGGTCATGGATGGTCCTCATCTGACCAGAGAAAGTTTGTGCATGCCATGTTAGCCCTTAATGTTGCAACTATCTCCCCTGCAGGAGCCATGCACAGTTAAGGTGGCGTCTGACGAAAGTTGTCCATCCGAATTCAGCTGAAGGGACACCACGCCTTGGATGATTGAACATGCCTCTGATATGCGAATTTTGCTGAGTATATGGACTCGGTCTTTGTATTTTGTAAGGGATCGATGGTAGAGCGAAGCTCCCGATTGTAAAGTTTTAGCAAACACCCTAGTTCCCCGATTATGCATCTGTATGTAAGATTTCTTGTTTAATGAAAGACAGTTTCCTTATTCCATCTAGTTTTCATCTCATACTGAGGGAGTTCGTGATCGACTGATTCACACGAATTATGGCAATTATGATGTGATAAAGGATTTATTTTGGCATTATTGTTTTCTCCAGTTTTCTGCGTTTGAATGTAAGAAGATCTTGCATTTAGATGTCTTCTTCTACAGTCTATTAGGAACCTAATGTTTACGACATACTTTAGCATCTCTCTGATATAAGTCTTCTCCCTACTCACCCTTACTACAAATCACTGTCTGAAGTTATCTAAGACCTCACTTGCCCATGCATGCTTGGCCTAGTTTCGAAGTTAGAACCACATCGTTGTGAGTTAACTTCCATTTGATCACCCCATTAAACAAATCATGACATAAACTGATGGGCGTCGGGCTCTGCTCCTGCTGCAATCCAGGGGTGACTTCCATCGCCAACAGGGGGTTAGGACTTGGTGGTGAGGTGACATACATTGGAACTTAGATGTTTTGAAGGGGCTTGAGCCTTCATCATGAAGGAAGTTGTTGGATGCTTGACATGTGGCTTTGGGAAGCCTCTCTTCTCTTCTCCATCACCAATGACCTCCTCCAAATGCCAAGACATCCCCTAAAGGGGTGACATCCTACTAAAATTAGGGTTTTATTATGTGCAAAAGTGAATTTTAAATGAACTGTTAATATTACTTTGTTAAAGGGGGAAAGATTAGGCTTGTTGACCCCTAGTCTTGTGGTTTACCCCTTAATATGTAGAAATGTCACATTGGTGACATTTTGTATAAATAAGATATCATAAGATCTCATTTGAACATAACTCTCCCTCTTGTGAGAGGACTTGATCTGAAATTTTCTCTACACTTGGAATATTTGTATCTTGTGCACTTGTTTATGGATATCTCTTGTGAATGGTTGATGGAGGAGTGAGGCACTATCCTTGGAGGAATGCTTTCTTTATCTTAGCGTCTTTCTTGATTTTGGTATGGTATTTTACTCTTATGCTATAATTTTTTTCAATTCAAGGATTGTTGTGCTAGGAGCTATGTTGGAAGTAAGAGTATTTACAACCCCACTCTAGTATTCACCATTTATTGCTTAAAGTTCATTGATGTTGCAAGGATTTGTTTGAGGAAGTAAGAGGATTTACACCCCTCATTCTCAAAAACTAACTAGAAATACTTGCCTTGGGAAGTAAGAGTATTTAAACCCCCAAGGAAGTATCATATCTACTTCATTTATTTGACTCCATTAACCCAATAATAAAGGCACTAGTCATCTATTTTTTGCATTGGAGATATAAAATCATTGCCTTGGGAAATGTGAATTTTTGTCTTTTGAAATATCTCTTGCTTGGAGTTGGTTTGCCACATTGAGAGGATTATTCCCCTACTAGGGTGTCCCCTCTATCCCACTAATTTAATTTCTGCTACAAACTTTAATCTACAACCATTAAGGTTGTGTAAACCTAGCTACTAACTCTCTCTTAACTCCTAAACCAACCCTAGACTAGCTCTTAAATTTTCCACACTAACTCTACTAACTAGGGCGCATATTTTGGGTTAAATGTTGGCATCTTTTAATGGTGTATTTTGACGATAAAAATGAATGAAAGCTACAGCCATAAGGCTGCAATTTCCTACAGAAAACACATGTTATAACAACTTTCTTTATTCAGCCTCAAAGTACCATTTTTCAATCATAATTGATTGCCTAATTCATTGATAACATTGTTTATTGATCTTATGATTTACATACTAATTTGAATGTCTTATTTGGTGATATAAGTTTTCATCTACCACTGCAAATTAGGGACATCAAGATTAACTTTTTTATTCATACTAACATATATCATTGTAAGGTGTCTTTTTTGTGTCTCGGGAAGGTACAATCATTCGAAGAAGTACTATACCTTTGGGGAAACAATAACTTGAATTGCAAGGCATCTCTTTCCACTTCTCATTCCAATTAGATTTGACTTCTAGAGGTTCCACTTTCATAATCCATCCATCTACATCTCATACCCCCTAGGGTCACCAAGATCACCTCCCTAGAGTGACATAGTCACCCTTGAAGTGTGGTACCTACATTGAGGTGACATTGGGTGTAGGATTATCAAGTTGTAGCAATTGATTTTGTGGTTGGGTCGGGCTTTTCCCAACCTAAAAATTGTGTTATAACACTATTCACATCTCATATTGAAGATCCCTATGTTAATATCATAGAGATCATCCTTGCAAAAACACTCAAAATCATCACTAAACTTACCAATCAACAAGAACCATTGTTACGAACATCGGAAGTGGAAAAATATCACCGAGGGTCCGAAAATGAAAATATCAGCAACATCGGGGAAAATATCAGAAAATGTCGTAAGAACGAAAAAAATAAAAAAATATTCTTTTTTTCTTTCAAAATTTTATATATTTTAAGAATCAACAACACCAAATAAATGAATTTCCACATAAATATGAAAAGAGAAATGATATATAAGATGTATAAGATGTCTAGTAAAATCGAATACATCACATTCTACAGATCAACACTGAATCATGTCCCAAGTCAAAAGCCTCAAAATATCATCAAAAAATATAATAAGTGACAAATGTATCTCATCGTCACGAGTCATTTACAATGAAATCAAATGAAGTCTAATGATTCCCTCTGCCCCTTTTACGGGAAAAGGTGATATCTTTTCCTCTAGAGGAAGAATCCCCTGTGGATAGCACTAGACTCTGAAGTCCTTTAGAAGAAGAAGGAGCTAGAATATGATGTCCTCTACTGGTGCTACTGCCAAGTACAACTCCCTCTGTCAGAGTCCGTGAAGATGGTGGTTGACTCTGCTCTATAACATCCTTCTCCTCTGCTACTGACCACTCTACCTCCTCTTGTATCCAATTGGGAATTGATTCCAAGATATTCCTTTCAAACTCAACCCTCCATTCAACACCAGTGTCAATCCCATCCAACAAAATGACATCCACATCATGTTTTTTCTGAATTTGCCTCACCAACAATCAAATATTGTAGTAGACATATACCATGTCATTGAGGTATTGAGATTCGAACATGTATAAGGGGCAATTGATAATAATATTATAATTTGTAATACAAAATATAGACTATAGAGGGTGAAAGGGAATAAAATAATAATTCTATTTTATAATGAATTAAAAATTTAATTTGATTTTTTTTAACCTGTTGCGCTTTTGCTGTGTATTTTTTCATATCCACTCTAGTTGTGCTCACATCCTAAAGATCTACATGTTTGGCTAAGCACCCGAATGACAATTTTTTGTAGATGGGTACTCTACCACCATAGATTTTCCACCAAGCATCTACAAAAAATAAGAGAAACATAAGAAAAGACATTGAAATTTGAAAGTTAAAAGTTGAAACAAAGTTGAAAGAAAAGACATTGAAATTTGAAATTTGATGAAGCTTACTTGGAATTTTGGTCTTCCTATGAGCTATAGCCATCTTAAATCCAAAAGTCCCACCATAAATCCTATATATTTCCATTTCTTTGGAAATATTTGCACGTTCTTCATGACTTAGTACCATTCTCTCAACATATGTGAGGAATCCTTCCATAACATCAACTTCAAATCTAAAACCACATGAGTAAGAGAATGTGAGATTGAGGTAGATCCCTGCAACATGGATCGAGCAATGAAGTGTATTGTTCCATCATTCTCCCCATATCTATAGTCATTTCTGAAATCCATCATCTCCCTCATCATCATAGTAGGCACTGATGGATTCTTTGGCCCTATCCATGGCCTCATACAAGTAGCCCATTGTGGCCTTGTCTCCATCAACCAATCAAATAACCTTTTCCAAAGGTTCACTAATAGCAACCACCTCCTCCACTCCCAACTAGAATCTCTCCTAGTATGACACTAGCCTACATATGGCCTCCCCCTCCAGTTTACGGCTAAATGATAAATCATCCCACTCATGTGAAACAAGCATCATCTTCAGGTCCTGCATACAAGCCAAGATAGATCGAAGAGATATGAACCTAGTGACAAAGCACATGATTGTAGGACGTACCAAGTCCTTGTTATTTGTGAATCTTCTCATCAAGCTAAGCACAAATGCATGATTATATATGAATTTTGTGATGCTCTTAGCTGATTCAAAAATGTCCCTGATATAAGGAATTTTTCCCATATCCTCTAAAATCAAATCTATACAATGTGAAACACAAGGAGTCCAAAACAATGTAGGATAACTATGCATAAGAATCCTACCTAAAAAAACATATTTAGTAGCGTTGTCCTTTATGACTTGGAAAACATGTTTTGGACCCACCTCCCGAATGAACTCATACAATAAGTCACATAACAATGATGCATATTTAACATGTGCAGATGCATAAATAGATTTAAAAAAAAATTCCCCTTGGGACAATTAACTAACAAGTTAAGAAGTATCCTACCCTTCTGGTCCGTCCAACCATCTAAAATCATGGTGCATTCAGTGATTTCCCATGATCCCTTAAGATCCTCCAATATGCTAGCACAATCAAGCTTTTCATTTTGAAGGACAGGCCCTCTCAACTCCTCATAGGTAGGGGCCTTATACCCCGGGACAACAACAACAACTGCCTCAAACATTGGTTGATACAATGGGTTGTTCTTGGCAATGTTAACAAAAATGTCACTCCATAAGAAACACTTACCCACCAGCTTATCAACCTCTTCCTTCTCCTTTTGTTTTACCATTGATATGATAGAAGGTTGTGTACCAGGTGTGGTTCTAAGAACAAAACACGATGAGGTAGAAGGTGGAATTGAAGCAGTTGAATTTCCATCCTCATATATTCCACCTCCTCCCCTTGCAAATTGATCTTTATTAGCTTTCTTGTATTCTCTGGCTAAACCCATATCCTCAAGTGCTTTGTTAGAAATACCCATGATTTATGGGGTTGAATCTAGGAATATATCCACCTCATGTCCCTGAATTTTTGCAAGGTGGTATTTCAGTTGGGTAATCCCCCCCATCATTCTCATCCTACACAACTTGCAATACAATTTTTTTCTATTAACCCTCCCCTTGGGATCACCATATTCCCACCTAGCATCCAATTTTCTCGGCATTTTCAATCTTCAAGTGATCAAACCTAGGGCACAAAAACAATGGAAAATAAAATAAAATCACCATTTAAATTTTAAAGAACAAATATTAAAGATAATACAATCTACAAGTAATAGAAATTTACAAAATGGGGGAAAACTGATAAATTTGCAAAAAAAAATAAAAAAATATCATAAATTTGCAAAAATAATAATAATAAATGGTTGGAAATCAATCCACACTCCAAAATAATTTGATGTTAGTGGAAAAAAGAAGTCCCTAACTACCAATATGAAGGATACATAGAAAAAAACAAAAAAACAAAAACAAAAACAAAAAAAAAGGGTGCAAACCATTGCCCATACCTGCAAATGCGTCATTGCTTGAGGGAAATCAATCCCAACTTCACAATGAACATGTTATGGTGCTCAAGATATCACTCCTCCTCATCTTTGGTGGAATTCAAACTTTACTCTTTCTCCTTTTCTCTCCAAACCCCACACTCTACTTGCAAAATGAGAGAAAAAAAAGACAAATTCAAGCTTTTTTTTCCGGCCTGTCCCGTGCCCGTGCGACATTTTTGGTCATAGTGAAATAATATCATGATATTTTGGTAAATAGAGTGATATTATCGTGAAGCGATAATATCATGATATTTTCGGTGATAATATCGCCAACCTCCATTTTGGCGAAATTATCGCCAACATCGCGATATTATCGCAATGTTGGTAACACTGGCAAGGACAAAAAATGTTAGATGTGATGAAAAGAAACATTGAATCCTTTGCATGGGATTATAAGTATATGAAAGGCATCCATCCTTCCATATATACTCAACATATTTATATGAAAGAGGACTGCAAACCTATTAGGAAACCCCAAAGAAGGATGAACCCTGTTAAACAAGAATTGCTAAAGTTGTTAGATGTCGGATTCATTATCCAATTTTAGATAGTGAGTGGGTCTCCCCCCTATTTATTTGCAAAAAAACGAATGGGAAATGGAGGATATGTGTGGATTAGCGAGAGCTAAACAAGGCTACAATAAAATACCATTTTCCCCTACCCTTCATTCACCAAGTCTTGGATTTCTTAGTTGGGAAAGAACATTTTTCATTCCCAAATATATTTAGTGGTTACAACCAAATTCAGATCAGTCCCGAAGACCAGGAAAAAACAACCTTTACCTTTCCCTAGGGAATCTTTGCTTATAAGGTATTTCCATTTAGCCTATGCAATTCCCCAGCCACATTCCAAAGAGAAATATTTAGAATCTTTTCATAAATCATCCATGATAAAGTAGAGATTTATATGGATGACTTCGCCCCTTATGGAGACTCATTTGATAAATTCTTAGACAATCTAGATAAATTTCTTCAAATATGTAAGGAAATGAACCTCTCCCTTAGCAATGAAAAATGCAATATGATGATGAATGAAGGGATTGTGTTAGCACACCATCTATCCTCCATAGGGATTGAACTAGAGAAATACAAAGTCAAGATCATTACACTACTACCTACCCCTCTGAAGCCAAAGGATATCAAATTTTTCTTGAGCATGTGGGATACTACTGAAGATTCATTAAAGACTTCAATAACATGGCTTCTCCTTTGTATACCTTGATATCCAAAGATGCATATTATTTCTAGACTCTAAATTGTCAACAAGCATTTGAAAAAATAAAAGAAAGACTCTCAACGGGTCTTGTACTACATGGTCCTAATTGGAATATTCCCTTTCATATTAATACTAATTCATCAGATAAATCTATAGGAGAAGTCTTGGGAAAAAATGAAGATAAAAATCCCTATGCAATTTATTTTATAAGAAAAAACTTGGTTGGTGCAGAGCTAAACTATATTATTACAGAAAATGAATTTTTAGTAGTAGTTCATGCTCTCAACAAGTTTAGAAATTATGTTACAGGGTATAAATTTTTCATACACATTGATCATGATGCCATTAAATATTTGATGAATAAACTTGATATAAATTGTAGGATAATCAAATGGATTTTGTCATTACAACAATTTGATCTAACCATTCTTGATAATCCTGGGAAGCATAATGTTGTTGCATATTTTTTTTCCAGGTTGACCATTCTCACTGAAGAAGGCATGATTGATGTTCATTTCCTCGATGAACACCTATTTTCAATATCAACACAAACTCCTTGGTTTTATGACATAGACAATTATCTAACGACAAGAAGGTTTGCTCAACATTTCTCCTATTGAAAAAAGATGCAAGATTGTCAGGAAAAGGAAAACCTATAATTGGGTAGTAGGGTATCTGTTCAAACTTGGCCCAAACCAAGTCTTGAGGATATGCATGAGAGAATATGAGGTGCGTGATATCCTCCATTCCTATCACGATGAACCACGTGGAGGACACTATGTAGCAAAGAGAACATCCTACAAGATATTGCAAGATGGATACTATTGGTCGACCCTACACATAGATGGTCAACAATACACCCTACACTATGGGGAAGCCTACAAAGAGGAATGTAGTTCCCTTACAATCCCAAGTATCATTGCAACCATTTTACAAGTGGGGCATGGAATTTATATGCCCAATTGATCCACCTTCAAGGAAAAAAAGACACATACTGGTATGTACTGACTATCTGACCAAATGGGCTAAAGTAATGGATATGAAGGATGTCATAGAACAAAATGTAGTTGCATTCCTCCAAGAATGCATATTTTCAATATTTGGATATCCCAAGGAGATAGTCACAAACCAAGGAGCTTAGTTCACATCCAGACTTATTGAGAAAATCATGTAGCAACACCACATATGTCACAGGAAGTCAACACCTTACCATCCACAAGAAAACGAATATCCTGAAGTCAGCAACCGAAGCTGAAAAATATCCTCACCAAAATAGTGAGCATGAACAAGAAGAACTAGTCAAAGAAACTTAGAAGTAGTATGGGAATACAACAACACATGGACTACTACCACATGGCTTACACCCTTTGAATTAGTCTACGGTAAGAAAGTCATTCTCCCTATTGAGTTTGAATATCGTACTTTCAGGACAACATCTAAATTTGACATGGACATACCATCAAGACATAAATAAAGATTGAATCAGTTGAATTCCTTAGATGAGTACAGGATGCAAGCACTCTTCAACACTAAAGTAGTGCAACACCAAAAAAAATATTGGCATTACAATAAAATCAAGCATGGAAAGTTCAAAGAAGGGTATTGGACCCTATTATATGATTAAATATTTGAGGACTTGTTGGGCCCTTCGTTTTGATGAAAAAAAGTTATATACGATATTGCAGAGCTTTGTTTTGATGAACAAAAGTTGTGTAAGCTCTTTTGGAGCCAGAGAGTCGACCAAAGGAAGGAACAAAAATTGGAGAAAAGGGAATTTGAAAAAGGAAATAGTTAGGACATAAAACAATTAGAAGCACAACGCAACACCAGTTTTGAAGAAAGAGGTTACAACTGAATCAAGAAGAAGAGAGAAATCTCGAGTTCTCAATAAAAAAGAATGGATCAGGTTACATAGATGGGATTGATATGATTGTAAAAGAGTTGTTGGTAATGTTTAATCTTAGGTAGGTTGGGAAACATTGAGTCCAAGCCTGAGTCTATTTCGACTTACTGTTGTTATTAGTCTAGATAAATCTTGAGATTTGGGTTAGGAACCAGATTGATAATGTAATAGAGTCAAGTAGTACTGTAGGGTTGAAAAGAGAAAGGGACCGAGATAAACTTGTCTCACAATAGTGGAGACGCACTTGTTGCTTATATTTTGCATGAACAATTGTATATGTGACTCAATTTGATCTTGTATTCCGAGAAGAGATATGTTATATGATAATACAGTGGGAGACCAAATTATATATATATATATATATCTTGCATATTTATCCTTTTGATTTTAATGAATGTTATGTTGTGTTATATTTTATGTTTGATATGATTAAATGATTATAGATTCCTTATGAATGTCAACACAACTCTGTTTCTCCATTCCCAGTTAGGAAATGTTCAGAATTGCAACATGTTTAAACTATTTTGTGTAGAAATAATATGAATCTTGATACTTTGGAGATCTATCTAAGTATTCTCCTTACCCTTCCCTCTCCTATTCGTATCGGTTGTGCTTCGGGTGATACTTCTTCCCTCTCGGGAAGATGAAAATGCCAACACATTAGACTACATCAATACCTTTTGTTGGTAGCTAGAAGAGGACCCTGGTTTGATCACTTTTGCGCTAACAAAATGGTTATGTTGTTGGGACCTATGATTTAAAAGGGAACCTGTAAGGAGAATGCTTCCACGGATCTATAGATATGATGTTCGACAATGGTGGGAACATAATTGTGATGCCTTTATATGGAAGGAAGTGGAGTTGTGAGGTAAAAGCGTGATCTCTACAAGAGATTCTTTCTTTTATTCAGAAAGATTGAGTGACCAGTATGAGCTATTATGAGTAAAATTACCAGAAGAGTTGTTCCATAGGATAGATCAGCTACATAAAGCTCTAGAATTCAAAGAATGCATCAAGAAGACATGTACTTGGGACACAGAGAAGATCGTAGAACTTCATCAGTTGGATCACTAGATTACGTGAGAAATTGGTTTCTGGGTTAACATGACTCTGGAAGGGTATATCATTGAATTCACATATGAGAATCACCAATATTTTTCATGGGTGGAGGAAATTTTCAAGAAAGGTGCACGTGGGAGACTATTGAGTGAAATTCCCATGTGGATCAAATCAATCTTGATGGAGGAGGGGATGTTGAATATTCCCTCGACTGAACCAGGGGTGCAAGGACAAGCTTTCACCCTTGCCCAATTTCGTCTGAAATTAATCGCCAAATTCAAACTACCTCAGTCAGAACAACAAGATATATCTAAGTTGTGAGATATTCAACGAAGGGAAGGAGAATATGCCTAGGAATACAGTCATAAATTTGAAGACGTTATTGGGAGGTTAGTGCATACAATTCACGAAAGTTCACCAGAGAGAATGGTACATCCAAGTATTACTACCTCTGATGATAATTTCTCTAACACAACAACGAATATCCACCTTAACAAACTCCTTGGAATAGTCGATGAAGATCAAAGCCATGGAAGGTTATTCGGGGAGTCTTAGAGTGTCCATACCTCCAGTAGATGAAAATTTATCGCAACTCCAGGGAAAAATATCGGCACCAACAGAGAAGATTCATGAATTAACTATACCAAGGCCAGGATGAACTCAAGTTTGGTGCACAGGATGCTACATAGAGGGGCATCTAGAAAATGAATGTCCATGCATGAGGGGAATGGGACCTTATCACAATCTGATGGTACCCTCTCCGGGACCAATAGGAGGATTTGTGCAAGTATCTGCGACTCCACCATTCCATGCACGAGTGTTGTACCATGCCTTTCCAGGCACTCAAACATCTCAACCAACCGAATATTGTGAGATTTTTTGGACACATGGGTATGCGTCGAGGCAGTGTCATATCATGTAGAAGTATATGAATGCACCCAATACAATACACTGCGAGTTCTTCACATATACAACACATGTTACAAATCAATGTAGAGTGATCAACGCACTTGCTGACATATTAGATCAGAAAACATTCAAAATAAATGAAACCCCCTAAGGACCTGAAAGAGTCCAGGGAGGACGGGGTGGAGGTGTATTCAGAGGAGGAATAAATGGGGGAAGAGGGACGGGCATATGTTACAACTACAATGAATAAGTTCACTTGTCCAGAGACTGCCCTCACCCAAGAATGCCATGGTTCTCTCACTGCAGAACTAACGGGCATGCAACCAAAGAATGCCAATAAGTGATCGTGAAATGGGTAGATCGAGTTCCTAAAAAAGAAGATAAATTCTTAGTCTCATAACTGTAAAAGGGAATCGAGGGACGACTACCTAATATAAACATCATTACTTGCGGAGGAGCAAAAACTGGGTTAGATGTAGATAGTCATCCCAAGATTCAAAAAGTAGCTCCCAAGGATGATAGGTATGACCCTTTGAAACAAAAAAATGTTCTTCAAATATGCAATAGAAATATTTAAGAGTATATTTGCTCCCGAAACAGTGGAGAATTCCCCTGAAGTCACCTTTCAACCTAAACTTGCGCAAACCCCTACCTCACCACCGACACCTAGAAACCCTGTAATTCCAAAGAGACACCCTCGACACTCCCAAAGCATAATCAATCTCCGGTTTCAATTGTTTTTGATATCCTCGGGGATGACCAACTTATGGAGAAATTTTGCAATACCTTGTACCTAATACTTGGAAATAAGGGAGCCATGGAAGCCATCATAACGACCAACCTCCCTGAGAAGAGTACCCAGAGAATACAAAGAAGAAAGGTGCGAAAAGAAAAAGAATTTAGGTTAGAAGCCCAGCTAGATGATTTTGAATTTAAATATGTCATGCTAGATTTGGGATCTGATGTTAACATCCTACCCAAAAAGACCTGGGAAGCTTTTGGAAAAACCTTAGTTAGTGTATTCCCTCATCCAGTTAAAAATGACAAACTAGTACTACATTTTCCGAGTAGGAAGGATGGAAAATGTAGAAATAGATGTTGCAGGAGTTAAAAACACAACCGATTTCGAAGTAATTGAAATCATGGGAGATAAGGATCCCTAACATGCTCTACTTAGAATTGATTGGGCATACAACAAATATGCTATCATTTATCTAAAGAAGGACACCATGACGTTTGAGGTGGATGGGATAAAAGTGGTCCAACCCTTAGATTTGTATTTAGGGCCTAGATACACTGAGCCAGTGAACAACAATATGGAATCAAATTATCTTGACCAATTATACACGATAACAGTAGGAGTGAGGCTAGATTATATAAATCCCACTGCATATGGATCAGTAAGTTGGAGAAGCATATTGTTTGTTGAAGAGGATTCATAATTAGCATTTGAAAATTAGCAAAAAGGCTCATACGAATGATTCTCAATGCTGTGCGCACATATCAGAACAACTAGATGGATTGAAACCAAGGTTAGGGAACACCCAACATATGATGGTACCTCAGAGGTAGACATTTTTCTTACCAGCATGGAAGAGAAAATAGTGGAATATCAAAGGATCTCAGTTCTTGAATTAACCTTGCAGGATACCCCCACTAGATGGTCGACCACTCACAGAGCCTTGATTGTGTAGTGGGAAGACGTGAAGAAATCCATCCTATGTTGATTCCAAAGTAGGGATCAGCTGAAAGAAGAGACACATATATATTTTCAAGATGCACAACTGTTCGATGGATAGTCTAACCCCAAAGTACACATTGAGAACTGTTTAAAACAATGGAAAGTTGTGGAAGTACCCTCTCACCTATGGGTTCAGGTATTTCTCCACTCGCTGGGTCCAATCCAAAAATCTTGGTACATGCATGAAGAGACCAGAAGACAAACAACTTGTTGGCAGACCTTAAAAGACTAGTTTTGCAAGTACTTCTCCTTTACAAGTAAGTACCCTAAGCTCAACACAGCCCTTCAAAGAATCCAAGAAATTATTTTTAGTGACATTTGCAAACATAGACCAAGCCCAATAGTATGTGTTGACCATGTTCAATTGCTTCATTCTAGTCCGAGTCACGAATTTGATAAGATACCTATAGCTTGTTGTAAAGTTAATAAAGACCTGGAAAAACCTAATGACTTAGAATAACTTAGAAACTTAACTATTAAAGAAGCGAAAGGTAGTAGAGAGATTTGAGATACTATACCTAGTCACACTTGTAGCTCCTATAACCATCCACTAAAGTTGCAGAAAGTTAATATAGGGAGTACATAGAATCCTAAGATAGATTCCATATGAGATTACTGGGATGCGAAGACTATGAATGAAGTCCATAGCTTTTTGTAGAAGTATGAAGACATGTTCCCAAAAATGTTCTTATAATTGAAAGGTATAAAAGGAGCGATGGGAGAAATGAATATCAAGTTAAAACCCGACTCAAAACCTATGAAGCATAGACCATACCGCCTTAATCCTAAAATAAAAGAGAAGGTCAAGAAGGAAGTAGACAAAATGATTGTGATAGGACTTATTTTTCAGATCGAAGAAGCAAAGTGGGTTAGCCACATAATTATCTAGAGAAAGAAGGATACAAAAGAAATTTGGGTTTGTGTAGACTACACAATCCTAAATTTTTCATGTGTGCACGATCCCTTTCCAACACCTTTCAGTGACAAAGTGTTAGCTCAGGTTACAGGAAAAGAATTTAATTCGTTTACAGACGATTCTCGGGATATCACCAAGTCATAAATGCAGAGGAAGATAAGAATAAGAACACATTCCTAACTGAATGTGGGACATTCACATACCATGTAATGCCCTTTGTCTTAAAGAATGCCCCTGCAGTCTTCCCTCAGATTGTGATAGCATCATTTTGAGAGTTCATCCACAATTTTGTAGCGGTCTACATGGATGATTGGATAATATACAACCTGTTAAAGGAACATGTAGGGCTACCCTAGTTAATGTTTGATAGATGTCACAAATTCTTGATATCTATGAACCTAAGGAAGTGTTGGATTACTGAGAGGGGGGGTGAATCAGTAATAGAGAAATTTAACCATATAATCCAAGTATTATATCAATGAAGCATTATTATCCAATAACTGTAGAGTAAATGAGCAATGAACAAATGAACAATCATACACATACACAGTACACCAGTGTTTTACATGGAAACCCAAATCGGGAGAAAACCATGGAATGCTTTTTCTTATATGTCTTGAAGAATTACATTCATTGGAAGCACCAACTTCCTTTGTTTTCCAGATGCAACTGGAAGGAGGCTCCAACCCCCTAGTTTCTCAGGCTAC
>SNQJ01S0161756.1:3549-16114 GCA_010110895.2 Picea sitchensis
GTAGGGGTGCTTGCATAGCATAACAAGTCAGCCTTCTATTTTCAGATCAGAAGTAGTGGAGGGGGAAGGTTGGTCATGAATGACCAATTGGGCTTGCTATTGAGAAGGGAAGGGTTCCGACAACATGGCTGACATAGGCAGTTTCGGGGTCCCTTGAAGGAACTTAGTAACCTCAGCCTGTCTTGGACAATCCTTAGTGTAGTGATCATCACCACAGATAAGACAAGGGTATCAGGGTTTGCGCTTATCCTTATTGTCAGCAAGTTGTGTTTTGGTCTTCTCAGATTGCGGATTATTTTTATCCTCCTTATTCTTACCCTTCACTTTTTTGGATTTATTCTTTCCGGTAGGGGTAGATTGAACAGAGTTCACCTCAGAAGTCTTGCTGGCGGGAGGAGTAGGAGACGGAGCATGTTGAACATTAAAAGCAACAAACTTGAGGTTTTTGGTAGAGGCTTGTGCAGAGTGGGGTTGAGCATGGAAGGTGCCAATCACACTATTAGCTACATGAGAAAAGGTAGGAGTAGTTGAGGTAGTGGTAGTACAAGGACGAGGTTCATGAGGGAGTAAATTGTAAAGAGTACCCATTTATGAGTAAAGGAGGTCAAGGTATTGAGCATGATTGATCGCCTATTCTTTTGTGACAACTCCACCCATGGCGATGTCACAAGCGATGTCATTCACAAAATATTTTGTGAACCACTCTGCCAGTAAATGATCGGAAAGCTCGAGTTTGATTAGACATCGTCTCCGTCTCCACTCATGAATGTGATCAGAGATATGAGTGGCTTTGGTTTTCTTGAAAGAACTCAAAATTTTGGTTCCCGATTCGTAACAGATCAGTAACTGGTAGTGGGTGAAGAAAGCCATGGAAAGGGTGTTGAAGTCAGTGAAGAAGACTTGTGGTAATTCTATATACCACTTCGCAGCTGAATCCATGAGAGTTCGTTGAAAAATATGTAATCAAATAGAGTCATCCATCAAAGAGTTGGATGAACACCAAAGGTGGAAATTCATTACATGATTTTTTGGGTCCTCTCTCGGTTTACCATCGAACTTAGGAATGTCATATGGTAGTTTGGACGATATTACAGGCCACTGAGGAGAGTGACTGATAGGATCATTTAAAATTCTAGACATATTAGGGAGGTCTAGGGTGGCTAAGAAGGGTAACTGTCTGTTCACGTGGGGGTACTGGTGAATTTGGGGAGGAAGAACTATAAGTATACCAATAGGACCATAAGCAGTTTGTATATAATGCAAAGATCTGGGTAGATTTGGTTGTTGGTGCAGAGGCATGTAACCTATAGGGTTGTACTGGTTAGGGTTGTTCCCTTGAATAGGGACATTAGGTCGAGCGTTCGAACCCCAAATGGGATTGGATAGACTTGGATATGGTTGGCCTGTACTAGGGGGTATGAAAGAGATAGCTTGAGGCTGTTGCCCCCCAGTCAGTTGAGGATTATTTTGGGTAATATAGTTCCAGTATTGGGCCAAGGCTGTAGGTATGTTCTATCCATAGGGTGGGGAAGGTGGGGATTTCCCTCCAATTGGGGGTTGCATCCCAATTGGGATTTTACCTCCAAAAGGGGATTGCGTTTGGACTCCAGGGTGAAATTGTCCACCAACAAGAATCTGGTAATTAGGTGTGAAAGACAAGGTGGTGCCACTAGGGTCGGTTCCTCTGATAGGGTATGGAAGAGACCCTCTAGAAGGGGGCCGAGGAAGTGTTGGAATAAAACCAGGAACAATATTGTGCCCAGAAGGAGTGGAAACTCCAGGAGTGCCGGATGGGACTTGGGTAGGAACGGGTATAGAAGAATTCAACACATGATATCTGGGGGGAAGTGTTGGGGTGAGTCTAGCCACCGTATTCCTTGTGGGAATAGTCATAGTATTTGAGACCATTGTAGAATGGGCTATTTGAAGGGGGACGATCGAGTTGGGATCCGTCGAATGGGTGTCAGAACCATTGAACAGATAGGCAGTCGTAATGAGAGTAGGTTCTATATCATATGTTTCGGGCAGTTTGTACTCGATGAATATATCGACACTTGTGTCAGGGCCGAAAATATATCCTCTCGGAATGTGAGAAGACCAAAAGGGATCTTGACCTTCAGGGCCTATGAATGGTCTGGTTGGTCCTCCAAAAGTTTCAACAATAATATCTCCAGAATAATTTACCCCAATAATACGTCTCTCGGAACTGTGAGGAATTTGAAAAGACTCTAGAGAATCAAAACCTTCCACTCATGGAGTGGCAGTGTCTTGGACCTCACTCTATTGAGGAGAGTCCTCAAGTNAGGAAAGGGTTGAGAACATCCCAGATCTTCTGGGGGTAGTACTTGCATTCTACGTGAGAGGCATGGAGGGTCAATGTTGGCAGAGCTAAATATCTTACAAAAGAAACTCAATGGCCAACTTATGGAAACCAACATCACACGCTAGTAAAATCTAGGAATCAAAATCAAGCAAACAAGATCTTCCTATTCCAAAGTCACTAGTTGGTAATGAAATCCAACGTCGAGACAAGAAGGGGTTGGACTAGGGTGGAAAAGTTACGCTGACGACCTGCTTAATGGAATTACACCCTGGTGCAAGCTCCCACACATAATCATGGGTATACCCTCCAAGGATCCCAAGTGAGTCTGGCCAACGTCGATTCCAGGTACTGTGAACACTTACCCCTCCACATTCACCTTGTGTAAGACCCTAAGAAGATAGGCTACTAGAGTTACCAAAAACAACAATGATGCATGGGGGAATAATCAACAGTCCAATCCACACCCAAGGGTAGGGTATCTAGTCTGAAATCAACTTGAGAGGCTTCCACTCATCATTGTAGGTATACCTTCAAGTGACCCCCATAATATGTGCAATATCTACTCTGAGACCAACAAAGCAGGGTGAGTAACTATGTCAATCTCAATGCGACCTCAGGTTTGACCCTTGTATGAGAAGGGCTTCCTAGGACAAAATGTTGCAAATGGAATTTGACACTCCCTATCACAAGATACTATTGTGTGTTTTGTGCTTTGGAGAATGTGTCTCACTACCTATTCCAAAGATCTAGGCTAGGTAATGTTGGTGTAAAAGAGCCCTAGAAAATGTTACTAGTTGAATTTTAAAGTTTCACAATATTATTAAAGGTTGTCGTTACTCAAGAGGGAGACGAGAATGAAACTGATGTTGTGTAATACTTTGACCCAACAATGCGTAAATAGAAATGAATGATACAAACTTTTGTTCAATGAATTCTATCTACAGCAGGGAAAACATATTTTTTTGGAACAATGCAAACTACGATGTACAATTCCCTTTTTAAATGTAGTATCAAACAATCATTAACAATGAAATTTCACTATTCGTTCTCTTTCAATATTTCAAACACCAATATTTTATGAATAAATGATTTCTTAAAATACTTTAAAGACTTAAAAAAAAATATTTTAGAAACCGAAAACAGGGATGGAACTAAGAAAGGGTAAGCAACCAATGAAAATAAAATACCCAACAAACACCCAAGTCTAACTTTCAATGGAGATAAAAATAAGAATTGATAAGAAAATGTCTCTTCAAATATGAACAAGAAATGCTTTTCTAATCACTGAGCAATCCAGAAGATGCAACCAACTTACAAATCCAAACCCAAAACAAAATATTTGATCGAGCAAGCACTTAGATGCAAGTCCAGAGATTATATCCTTGTCAATAAAAACAAAGATCGGAAAAAAGATCAAAAGAAAGGCATTTGATCTCTGAAATCAATTAAGATCAAGTAGGAACAATCATAAGCACTCAAGAATTGGTGTTAAAATCCCTTTTCATCTAACTGAAGGAGAAACTGGGCAATAGTAGAGGTCAAGACCGAATACAAAAAAATTTCAAACACCACCACAGGCAGGCAGTATAACATAGTGCAGAAATGAGTGATTTCCATAGACCAATAGTCATGCAGGTCGCGAAAATCCCACACTGAAACAAACCACCAGGGTGCGGAAATGGAAGGTTTCTGCAGGCTACCAATAGGGTGCAGTGCAGACACGTTTCATAAAATAGAAAGTTTTGGAAAAAGTACAAAGGATCTCAGGAAAATTTTAAATCTAGTGAGGCTAATTGGATCTCCCACAGACTCAGAGACTGAAACAGAATGTAAAAGATAGGCTATAAGCAAATGGCCAGTGAAAAACCACAATCAAGTTTTCTCTCCCCAGTGGAGTCACCAATTTTGTTAACGGGTAAATCGGTAGATGCAGACATGAACTAATCCCCCTAGATCCACTTGGATCTAGAGAAAAACAAGATGAAACAATACACTTTCCCTAGATTACGATCATTGAATTTAATTGCCAAAGAAGGAATATATAACATACCTTATGAATCACTTCCTTATGTATTTGTTGATCCTGCTTTGCTCCAATGCTCCTGTGAAATCAGATCTGTAATAAAACAAGTCAACTAATGTGAAAGCAGCAATAGTGAAATTCAATGACGACCTAAACATGCGATCAAGGAGTCATGTAATAAAATATCTATCATTTTATGGGAAAGAGACATGCCATCATATTATATTAATGAAAGATAGAAGATACAACTGAAGCACCTTGATGTCACAATTTCCCTTTCAGTGGCCCTTCATTCTGACACACACATACATTTGCTCCGATATTTGCGTGAATATTTCTCTCAAAAACTTGATGGATGAATGGATATCTCAAGCATCACTTGAACTAGGATTCTTCACACAAACTTCAATCTATTCTCTCTTCAGTCTCTATGCTTCTTTGTGCTTGTACCTCTAACATTTTCCATGAGAATCCTATCATTATATAGAAGAAGATGAAGTGGTTAAAGAGATGAGGATGATCCCATCAAATCAGAGAAGTCAGTAGGATCGTAACCATATAGACACCACCTCATATTTTCAGAAGATTCCACTTATAGAAGCTTCTAGAACGTATTTCCTCTTTTAGTTTTAAAGTGCCACCACGACCTGCCTATATAACAGCCTGCAGAAATCCCACGGACTGGATATAGTGCAACATGCGAAAATCAGGGATTTCCGCATTGTGTAAAGGGAGCTTCCCACGATGACCTTCCAAAAATGTGTCTTGCAAGGGTGGAAAGAGGTTGCTTTTCTCAGGCAAAAGATTATATTGGGAACCTGAACACATGTTTATGTAACCATCATTAGGGTGACCAAAATAATGTGTAACACCGCAACAACAGGTCCAAGAGCTTGCAAATTTGAAGAAAAACAAACCAGCGAACAACCACGAAGAGGTCCAACTGCAACTGTAGGACCTCAACTTTGCAAATTTAAAGATGCATACATTATGTTCCTCGTATGTTTGCCAAAAAAATATGCTTGACTATTTGTTCATCTATGGCATGGTGAATATGTTCATGTCATCTACAACACATACTTTGTAGTTCACAAGAAGTATCAAAAAGTGTAAGCGAGACACTGAACACAGCATAGGCTCCACAAACTAAGAGGTCTGGTTACAAAACCCTGGCTCCATAGTTCATCCAAGTTGTGCATCTACTTGTACATTCATGGCAGGAAAAAAAAGAAAAAAAAAATCACATTACCATTCACATTACTTTTCCTGTTCAAAAATTGTCATTAGGTCTAAACTTGTAACACCCAAAATACTATCAATAGAGGGCTTGATCAGCCGCCAAATTGGACAAGTGTTCATCGGGGACATAATGGTCATCTATAGCACCTACTTGGATAATGCAAACAAAACTAGATCCATTATGCCTGCTAAGATGAAAAACAAGGAGGCCCTCATGACAGTTACACTAACTATTCCTTCACAACTTGTACAAAAACATGCAAAAAAGATATTTCCAGGTAATGGGATATCCATTACAAATTTTAATATATTCCCCAAAATAGTATATGACCGTGGAGATTGTGATCAGATTATATCGCTCAACGAAACAAGTATCGTGGAAAAAATCCCCGCCATTTTTTCAGAATATTGTTTCATCCCAGAAACAACTATCAACCAACTTACACAGAGAAACAACATTTACCCAATCAAAACCATTGGCACAACTATGACACTCGCGATAGAACTTGTCTCTCAACACATTATCCATATAAAATATGGAGAGTCAGACAACGACAAGGTAATGGTACCATTCTCCATATCAAGTTTTGTCCTTTTCTTTCACATGTCCATGTATCTCAGTTATGTTACACAAATATTTCACTGTTCCATGTTGTAGCTGCAATTATTCGATACCTATTCAAAAAAAAATTCGTCGGTCGAACAACAATTGCATAAAGGGCAATTTCCACTTATGCTCTTCAAAAATATAACAAAGAAAAGATATGGTAAAGAAAGGATCTTTCGCACAACTCAATCAACATTTGTAACAGAGTTGCGAGCAGATATAGTATAGGATCTCAAGAAGCTAACTAGATCTACAATTGTTGTGCATATACATCTACAATTTCATCCTCACTTTGCTCATACAAATAGCCTTGAACAAATCTCTTTTTTTTCTTTTTTTCTTTTCTTTTCTCATTTTTTTTGGGGGGTGAAGTTGTATATTATATTGTTCAATATATTAACTGTTATGCTCATGTTTCTAGGTTGAAGGTGTTTTGGTTGCAGCGAATGTGTACTCGGCCCCTTTTGATCCTGTGTGTACGAAATGCAACTCTCCTCCTTCTACTTTTTCCTTCATAAGTGATGATACGATTGATTGTCTATGATTTAGTAAAAAATGTCCATACATATATAGACATTGCCTCAATACTGCTATCTGAACCGTTGGCAACACAACTCTTCATTGTACAATTCAACAACCTCTGTTACAAGATGTGCTTCCCGAGTTATCAGAATTTCCATATGAAGCATACCTACAGAAAAATGAAAGGAGTGTCTACATGTTGCACAACTTTTGAATACATAACAAATTTACCTTGAATGAGGACAATGCGATATTTCATATCGGTTGAAAAAATAATAAAACAAAATCATATAAAGCTTTGTCAAGAAACAAAAAGCAATGGGACAATGTGTTTTTTTTATATATCGAATTGTTTGATATATAATGGAATTCCATTTCTTGTTCAATATATCAACATATCAATATAGTTGGTGTTTACTTCGTTCTTGATTATATGCTTTGCTCTAGAAATTAATAATGCATTCAGGATCTTCGCAATTTTTCTATGATCTTGAAGACTATTGAGGACATGATTTTGTATAAATTTCAATACAAATTATGTATTTCTTGGATTCTCCTGATATAACAATTATATGCCATTGTTAAATATAGAATCACTTCTACAAATATTCTTGTGGAATTTAAAACATGATCACTAATTTCAATATCAAGAAGAAAGATCAATCACACATAACACAGATGTTTTTACCGGGAAAGCATAAAGCTAAAAACCCCACTATAATATATTATGTATATATCATGAATCATGAAACAATCTCATACAAAACTCTAATCTAAGATCTCTCAGTACAATATAGAATCGTCTCACACTGTCATACAAAAATCAACAAATACATGTGCCAATTCTCTACCTCCAGACAACCTTCCTCCTCTGTGCAATCCCTGCAATGAAAACCATGCAAATGAATTCAAATTGCTCCTTCCTAGGCTGCACATTGCTCATGGGCACATCCACTGTGTGTGTGATTGCATAAGTGCACTTCACTCAAATCACAACTGATAGCCAAATTGTCCATTTCACTTGTTATCTCAACTGGGTCTCCACTGGATCTAACATGCATGTAGTTAATAGTGGTAAATATTCAGTTTCATGTGAGATCATTGATTTTGAATTAATTAATAATTAATTCACTGAACTCTCACTAGTGTAATTTCAGTTACAACTAGTACAACTAAGCTTAACTCACTTAACTGAGTTAAACTACTTCACAACTCACATAACTACACTTATAACTCTGTTACAACTTCAAGTCACTTAGTTACATCTAATTCAACTTCCATGTCCCACCAGTCAACCTTTGAACTCGAATTTCCTATAGCTAACTGATTTGCCATTTCGGTTAACTATTTTCAAGTAATTATGAGATAATAGATTAATATTTATTGTCCAATTTATTTAAGGGAAAAATAAATTAGACACACATTTCTTGTTGACTTTTCAACACTCCCTCTCAACAAGAAAGGGATTATCCTTCACCCCAATCCTGTCTCTATGGTATTCAATTTTTCTCTTGGTGAGCGTCGTTGTCAGAATGTCTGCATCTTGATCTTTCGTAGGAATGTATTGAAGCAACATGATCTTCCGCTGCATGAAATATCTGAGATGATGATATCGGATATCTATATGCTTAGATATATCATGAAACACAAGATTAATTAAGAGTTTAATGCAACTCTGATTATCACAATGAATCACTGTTGGATCTAAATGAGAACCAGACAAACCAATCAAGATATTTCTCATCCAGATAGCCTCACATGCAGCTTGAATCACTATCATGTATTCCACTTCCGCTGAACTGAGTGCCACATATCATTGTTTCCTGTTGTACTAAGAAACAACTGTAGATCTGATACTAAAGATCCCACCTAATGTGCTCTTTTTGTCCATTGGTCTGCCTGCCCAATTTGCATTTGTGAAGCCATGAAACTTCACCTCATCTGTCTATTTGTACCATAATCCATACTCAGATGTGCCCCTTAGGTATCTCAAGACATGATTTCCCACCTTCCAAAAGAGCTTGGTAGGCTTAACCATTACTTGAATCGGTTGGTTAACCGCATAGAAAATGTTCAGTATCATATTCACTAGATACATTAGTGAACCCAATAACTATCGATAGACAGTAGCACCCACTACCTCTCCAGAAGTAGCATCCTCTTTCCTTCAGTTTCCTAGAAGAGGAGTATCCATGGGTTTGCATCCCTCCATGTGAAACTTACCCAATATCTCCTTTGCATACTTTCCTTGAGACATAAAAAGTTCACCATCTCGCTGCCATATTTCCAATCCAAGGAAATAATGAAGAAGACCCAAATCCTTCATCTTGAACTCCTTTGCAAGGTCTTCCTTGCATGAGTGTATCAACTACTCATCACCAGTTAGTATTAAATCATCAACATAAAGAAAAATGATTAAAATCTTACCCTCCACCACAATTTTGTATAGTTTTGCATCTGCTTCACTCTAGGTGAATCCCAGTCTGGTGAAATAGTTGTCTATCCGAGTGTACCAAGCATGGGGTGATTTCTTCATCCCATACAAAACTCTCTTGAGTTTACACACATGCGAATCCCTCTCAAACGTCTCAAAACCTTATGGATTCTCAATGTACACTTCTTCCTTAATGATCCTATTGATAAACACAGTTTTTACATCCATCTGATGAATGCGCCAACCCATTTGTGCTGAGAGTGAAAATATGGATCTTATGGAAGAGTACCTTGCGACAGGTGCAAAGGTCTCATCATAATATATCCCCTCGATATGTGAGAAGCCCGGAGCCACAAACATGGCTTTGTATTTCTCCACACTCCCATCAACAACTTTCTTTACCTTGTAGATCCATCTTGAACCTACCACTAATTTGTCGACCGGTCTTGGGACAATTTCCCATGCATTGATTTTGACAATGGAGTCATAGTCCTCCACCATAGCATCAACACAAGTGGGATCCTACAATTATTCCTAAAAGGAATATGGTTCAGTCACAATACATTTTCTCATGAGAACCATGTATCTAGTAAATTGATCAGGAGACTGTCTCTCTCTGTGTTGTGAAGTAAGGGCTCCTACATTCTGTGCAACATCTAGTATCAATATATCAACTTCTATGGTGTGATTTCTTCCATTTCTAATGGATGGATATGCATGAGTGGATTCCTCCACTCCATGAACCTCCTCATGTGGTTGATCCACATCTTGAGACTAATCTTTTGGAACCAACAGTTCCTCCTCTGCATGCAAGTCTAGCTCCCTCTCAAGCGACAACCACATGGATTTCCCCTCATCGAATTTTATATCCTGTCACATAATAGTCATCTTACTGTTAAGAAAATACACATGATAATTATGGGGTGTTTCTGTGTACCCCACAAATATCCCAACTTCAGCAGTCGGTTCCATCTTCTTCCTAGCATCCTCGGTCACATGTACATAAACAAATGAGCCAAAAATCTTAAAATGAGAAACATCAGGTTTCTTACTAGTGAAAGCTTCTTCAGGTGTACTCATGCCAAGTACTCTATGAGGAAAACAATTTTTCACATAAACCGCAGTGTTGCATGCTTCCACTCACAAATGCATTGGTAGGCCCTGATCATGCAACATCTCTTGTGTTGCACCCACGATCGTTCTTTTCTTCCTCTCCGTGACCCCATTTTGTTGTGGGTTATGAGGTGCTATGAGTTCTCTTCGAAATCCTTCTTTGTTGCAAAAGTCTTTGAATTTGTTAGAGATGTATTCTCCACCATTATCACTCCTCAGAGCCTTCACTTGATTCCCCGTCTCTTTCTCCACCAATTCTTTAAACTCACATAACTTTTAGAATGTTTGATCCTTCTTCTATATGAAGAATATCCAACATTTACGAGAAACGTTATCAACAAAAATAACATAATACTTATGTTTTTTTGTTGAAGCAACTGAGAATGGTCCACACACGTTTGTGTGAATTATCTCTAGGATCACCAAAGCACGGTTCTCCTTTTCATGAAAGGTGGAATTTACATACTTCCCCATGGTGCAACCCTTGCACTGATCTAACTGAGCAAGTGTTCCCATTGGAAGTTCAATAGATATTTGCTACATGATCTTTAAGGCTCCATGATGAATATGGCCCAATCGCCTGTGTCATAATTCGCCCTCATCCCAACTCACCACTTTTTCTTCCTTGCCCATCTGGTAGCGCATCCATATAACTCTAGAATGTAGAGATTATTAACTTGAATCCATATCCTTTTGACTTGACCCGTTGTTTTATGTTGCGGAAAAGATTTTCCACTGCTAAAAACAATGTCATAGCCTCTATCCTCCAACATTGCAAATGAGACCAAGTTTTTCTTCAGACCTAGAACATGCATAACATTTTTAAATTGAAATTGTTTACCTGACTCCCTTTGAAAGGTAATGGTACCAATACCAGTCGCACTGTATCGTCCATCATCACCCATTTCTATATGCATTTTGAGATCTCTCTCCTCCAAGTCACTGAAAAAATCCTTATCTCCCTTCATGTGGAAGGAAGCGCCACTATCCAAATACCCCACCGATCCCAATGCACTTGAATCCATGCATGTGATCAAGGAGAAGTCAAGTTCAAATTATGAGGAAAGGGCCTCACCAGTTGCATCTCCAACAACCTTATTGTTCTTCTTCTTCTGCGGATAGTCAGTAGCAAGATGCGCATGTTCGTGACTGTGAAAACACTTCACTTTGGACAAATCCAACTTCTTTCCTTTAGACTCATATTTTTAATGGAATTTATTCTCCTTCCCTTTCCTTACCTTGGAATTAAAAGAACAATCCTCTTCATCATCATGCTTTGATGAAGAGCCATCTCTGGTGTTCCTCCTGAACTCCTCCAACACTATATCCGACCATAGTCATTCCCAATCTAGCAATTTTTCCCTTCCATTGATAGAGTCTTGATAAATGTGCCAACTCTTGGGAAGTCCTAGGAGATCCAAGCTCACCAAATCATCATAAACAACTGTTATTACCACACTCCCAACTCATCCTGACATTGGAAAAACTTTGTGAGATATTTTGGAATGGAGTCACCCTTCTCCATCTTGATCTTCTCGAGTTTATCTTTGAGTGCCAATTTCCTATGGTTGCTGTTGTTTTGGAATAGATCCTTCAAAACCTTCCACATTTCATGTGGTGTGGCTTTCCCATGGAGGATTGAGACAATGTTGTCTCATACTCCCTCCAACATAATCCTCCTCACCTTTGCCACTTTCTTTTTCCATGGATCAAGATTTGTATCATCTGCAACATCTGTCTTAGGAACATCTTTGTCAATGAATTCCTTCAAGCCATTGTCTTCAAGTACTGCCTCCATCCTTTCCTTCGTGGAAATGTAGTTCGAGCTGCCCTCAAGTGCATACTCTAACCTCAATCCATTGAAATCCATTTTGATCTTGAATCAGTTGTAGCACCAAGAAAGTCTTTCTGCAAATTTTAATTCTATCCAGTCACAAACTCATTTTCTGCAATCTTCTGCACTCTGATACCATGTAGAAATTTCAATACAAATTATGTGTTTCCTGGATTCTCCTGATCTAAAAATTATATGCCACTATTAAATACATAATTGCTTCTACAAATATTCTTTCTTAATTTAAACAACGATCGCCAATTGCAATATCAAGAAGAAAGATCAATCACACATAACATAGATGTTTTTACTAGGAAAGCATAAAGCTAAAAACCCCACTATCATATATTATGTATATATCATGGATCATGAAACAATATCATACAAAAATCTAATCCAAGAGCTCTCAGTACAATCTACATTCGTCTCACATTGTCATACAAAAATCAGCAAATACATGTGCCAATTCT
>SNQJ01S0161756.1:16124-33205 GCA_010110895.2 Picea sitchensis
TGGTATGTGGCTCATTTTAGCACTTTTGTTTGATCGATGAAATTGACAAAATTAATCCCATGGAATAATTTGAAATAGAAGAATATATACTATGCGAAGTCCAATGGAATTATCATATCAATGAGAGGACATTAAAATTCAAATTCATTGTTGTTATACTAGTGATGAAGATGACAGTAGAATAACTTTACTTAGACATCCCAAAATTGATTTTCCTTCTATATTTTTGACGCTTCTCTTATACAAGCAGATACTGGAAACTATAAGCATGGCTCGTTGTATCTATTCCTTCATTGAAGAACATGTTCACATGTTTAATGCACTTCATAGTTACTTTTAAGATCATCAATGGGGATTTGTTTCACCAATTTTCGCTTCCGAAAATTGTCATCTCCTTTATTTTTTACCCCCTGCTTTCCCTTTCTGGTTACTTACTCATTTTTGGGAAATTGTCTGGGTGTGGAAGTTGGTGGATTCATGTGTTCATATTTCCACTTGCTTTTATATAACCAGCTTGACTGGCCGCTTCCATGTTTCATATTGAACAAAATTTTTGGATCGCGGGTTCCCTCATAGGTGGGTTGGTAGATAGGAGGGTTCAACATTGCATTTCCATTGTTCTGTCGCCTGCAAATAGCACTCAGCCTTCTGCGATCTACAAATTAGCAAACAAATTCCCCTTTATCTTGTTTTTATCACTTTTCCTTGATCGATGAAGTCAGCAAAATTAATCTCGTGGGATCATTTAAAATAAAAGATTATGTATTGTGTGAATTCCAATGAAACTATCATATCAAAGAGAGGACATTAAAATTCAAATTCGTCAATGTTATACTTGTGGTGAAGCTGACAGTACAATAACTTTACTTATACATCCCAAAATTGATTTTCTTGTAGCTTTTCGATGCTTCTCTTATACATATAGATCCTGGAAACTATAAGCATGGCTCTCTGTATCTATTCCTTGATGGAAGAACCTATTCACATGTTTATTTCACTTCATAGTTAGTACTAATAACAACAAAGCACTTTCTTACACCAATTCTCGCTTCCTAAAATTTCCATCCCCTTTTCCTTTTTCCCTTTGCTTTCCATTTCTGGTTACTAACTGATTTTTTCAGAAAATGTCTAGGTGCGGGAATTGGAAGATTCACGTCTTCAGATTTCCACTTACTTTTATATCACCAGCCTGACCAGTCATTTCCCCGTTTCATATTGTAAAAAACAAATGATTGTGGGGATGGGAGGGTTCAACATTGTGTTTGCATTGTTTCTCCACTTGCAAACAACACCCAAACTTCCACGATCTACAAATTAGAAAACAAATTCCCATTTATCTCGTTTTTAGCACTTTTCCTTGATCAATGGACTAAGCAAAATTCATCTCCTAGAATAATTTGAAATAAAATAATATACACTATGAAAAGTCCAATGGAACTATCATATCAACGAGAGGACATTAAAATTCAAATTCATTGTTGTTATACTTGCGGTTAAGCTAACAGTACAATAACTTTACTTGAACATCCCAAAATTGATTTTCTTGTAGCTTTTCGACAATTCTCTTATACAAATAGATCCATTGATGGGTTCAATAGTAGGAACCAAACCCACCACTGAGGCCCAATTAGACTCTGCAACATTTAATAGTTGAATGGTTCTCCAGATCTTGCGATCTGACCAATTTAATAGATGGGCTTTACGTTTTCTTGTGAAGGTGTCTCCTTTAGTTTAGACTTTCTCTTTTTGTATTTTCTCTTAGGTGGGACTAATATAAGATGTAAGCTGGTATAAACCAACTTGGAAACAAACAGAATTAAGTTTAACTATTGGAGAAGAGGTTGAGCTTGGGATAACTCGCTACTCAAGCATGCAGACGACAATTTTAAACCATAGGCCTAGTACTAATACGTTAACCATGTGAACATCCAATTACAGTCTGAGATGCTAATTATAAGAAATAAAACATGCATGCGATGAGATAATGGAAAGAAAAATAATTTACCTACTCTAATCACCCATCACATAATAAAACAATGATTCATCTTCATCATTAAATAAAAGAACAGTAAAACATTGCATCAAATAACTTAACAATAGATTCAATAGATCTTACTCATTCCAACATCCATTCATGATATGAGATAGGAAGTAGTTCCTCTCCATGTCCAATCACACATGCATTTGATGAAAATATAACTTGTCTCTGGTCCATAAGGACTTCTCCCTTAAAGGCAGCTTTAAAATAATTCTTAACAAACCAGAAAAGAGAGTTTCTTGCAACAACAATCGACCCTTAACTAGTCGGTCGATGCTATTATTTATAACATAAAATTAACTAAAAATAACAACTAAAGTGCAGTTAAGAAAAATAGACTTCGCCACGTAGCATTCTCTCCTAACAGTTTTCCAACAGTCATATCAAGATATCACTTTGAAAGGGTTACTTTTATCATACTCTGACCAACTAATGAACAACTCCTCACAGGTGTGGGCATATGGAAATCTGTTTTGTTCCATTAGAGTTACACAAATCTCTCTGATCTTTACTGCATGTGCCCGATATATTTCTAGACTGACATTTAACTACTGTAGCACAACCCAAGCTCTTATCGGGTGTTCCATAAATGTTTTCACCAGTCCTGGTGCTGTGTCAGATACCTTGGCTATCTCTTTGGCCCATAAAAAATCTTTCTTAGTGTGTGATTCGACTATCCCGTGCAAGTCATCGAGGTCATCAGGTGTGCCGAACTTGGGGAGTCTGATATCCTTCATAGCCTTGGTGATTTTACCCCAATGTTTCTCGAATTTGGCCCATTTATCTTGAATTTCTCGGCGTAGTTCCTAATACATTCCTTCCCAATATTCGGTCGATTTATTTATGCGATCCAGACTGATTTCGTTCAACACCCAAATGTTGTGTTCTTATTTATCTCGACCCTATTGGACTGCACCAATGTAGTCAATTTTCTCTATAGCTTGCTCTGCCTTTTTGTACCACTGCTCGATATCCTTGCACATCGTGAGTGCCATGAGAGTATCTTCCTGGAACTCAGCTATCTTCGCAGTGAAAAGGTGTTGCGCGTTTGTGAACTTTCTATAAATCTTGTTTGAACTTGCTCTTCAGGTACACTGTGACCTGTGTGGTTTACTGATAATACTTAGTCAGGTTGTTGTGGGTGGGAAATCCCTCCTACGGAATATCACTAAGGGTTTTATCATGCATGCATAAATGACCTAAAAATTCTTACTTTTTACCATCATCCCATGCCTAAACCCCATTACTCATATGTAAATACAAGGCTCAAGAGATTAAGTTGACGTACCTTATTTTTCGTGTTTTGATGTCGATCCCTTTTCGCGCTTGGTCGTTCTTTGACTACAACTCTCCTCCCAATGCTGACATGCATTCACTAAAGACAAACAAAGAACTCCACATACGTTTGATCCATGAACTAATAGGTTAGAGATTTAATCAATCATACAATCAATTTTCCAATAATGACAATCTCATATGGCGGGACGAGAAAAAAAATTCTTTTATTAACTTCACAATGATATCTTACAATGATAAAGTTGGCCATTTCTCCTCGATACTGGTCATAGGATCTTCTTCCATTGTCTTCCAACTGCTTTGCTCTATACTTCTCTTTGCACAAGGATGGCTAAAGGTTGGGACAAAGGAAATGTTTAATCAGGTATAGTTTCTTTAATATGATTCTCCTCCTCCCAAATGGGACCCCTAACCCTTCTTTTATAGGCTAGAAGAAGCTAGGTATTTGGTCGAGTGACCGACCATGCATGGTCGAAAGGTTTAGTTAACTTACCCAAAGTTGTGTGTTCCGTCAACAACTTTCCTTTTTCTGTGCTTTTGTAGGTACATGCGGGTTATCTTGGGTTAGCTAGCGTGTACACGTGTGCAATAATGGAGTAGGGCGTGTGGGTTTTTATAAAAGGGGTTTTTAAGAAGAGTTGTTCAACAGTGTTTTGGAAAAGAAGGAATTTGAGATGGCCTGATGCCAGATAAGTATGTCTGGTGAAAATTAGGTTTATAACACACGTGGAGAAAATGTTCTAGTTCTTTCAGGGCGGTAGCCTATTCCTTTTGATCTCTTTTATCTCTGTCTAGGGTGGCATCTGAGATAGCCATCCCCACGCTAATAAGCTCAAGTGTTCTAGCATTTTATGTGTTGATCAAATTTTCCTCTGTAGTGATGAGGATGGAGAGATCTAGAGTGATCCTCCTCTTCTTAGTGGTTCTTTGGATGATGGACTTCCTTTTTTGATCATATGCTATGGCATGTATAATGGCTACGTCATCCATAGGTTCAAGAATCTAATGATCACCCCATGTGAGTGTATTTCCCAAACTTCCAGTGGTGTATATTTGTTCAAGATCGGGTTCGTGAACTTCCTTGTTGTGCTCCGAAGGCTCGGATTCTGTCTGGTGCTCATAGGGGTTTTGAGTACCGATTGAAATAGAGGTGTCAGGAATAGAATCGATACTTACTTGTTCATCAACCTTTGAAACGTCGATTTCCTGCTATGGTGCTCCTTTATTTGGCTTATCTGACCTTGGCTAGTCTTTCGGACTGTTCGCTTGAGACTCTGGTGCATTGAGATTTTCTATGTCTAAGACATCCTCAACTTCTTTTTATTTCTGCATAACCTCCTTGATTTGGACCTTGGGGACAAGAGAAGATGTCTTCTCAAGTCCCTTTTCTTCTTTGATATGCACAGGGGTCCTGAGAGATACCTCTAGGCTCTTATCATCGTCATATATCTTTATAAACTCACTCAAGGGGTTTGACACACTTGTTTCTACTGGTACCCAAAATTCTTATAGCTGAATCACCACACTTGCTGGTGATTGAACCGGTGGCATTGTGAATTCAAGGTTGTCCAACCCAAAAATTTCATCAACATCTATAAATTCGGGGCTGCTTGTACCCACCTGGCTTCTCTGTGGGTTACCGAGAGTAGACCCTGTCATTTCTGATAGGTAGGGTCATCTTGTAGCTAATCGAGCACTAACTGTGCCCATTCTAACATGAGCAGTCCCCTTTCCCACATGTCGTGTACAAAATGGATAACTCTACCTTGCATAGGGGCTATCAAGGGGGATTTTGTTGCTCCGACTATTTCAGATGCTATCCTTTCTTCTCTGGCCTTGAGGACCCCTTGATTCGATTATTCCAGGGTTTTTTCTTGCTCATCTAGGCTCATGGCCTTGAACCTGGTCACCTTAGGGTCAGCCATCCTTGCCATCACCTCGTCCCAGTCTTGATCATTTTCGGTGAAGATCTCATCTTCCAACTTGTCATGGGTGTATGTCCAACATGACGATACTTCTGATGGGTTCTATAGGACAAGAACCTTTGGGTCATGCTTATGAAAATGGCCAGTCTGGAATCAAAACTCCAATTGGATTAACCCCTCCTACTTGGCTTAAGCAGTGTCTTTTACTATGTAGAAACCTATATGAAATCCATAAGGTATGAATGTTCACTTCTTATATTTTACCAGAGTAGCATTATAACCTTGAAGGATGGTCTGATAACATATTTCCCCTACTACTAGTCGATTGGGGACATACACAGGTAACAAGTGTGGTGCTCTGGTGGTTTTGAAAACCCTGATGTAGGTATCGCGCTCATCCAGATACCAGTGACCAACCTTTGATATCATCTTTTTGGTCACATTTGACAATATTGGGCACTCTTTCTTGAACAACATAAAATGAATATGTGCGATAAATTGATTGCAGATGAGAGAGTAGGATTTCTTGTACCTGTTCTCCCACAAGATGTCAAAACATACATGGATCGAGAGTTCTGAGGCATGCCATCTCAAGTTCATTCAGGCAAAGGAATTTTGGGCACAAATGACGTTCAATGAATAAGAAGCCATATAGAAGGATGGGGTTTCTCCCTCTTTCGACGTTTGGTCCTATTGAATTAAAATGATAAACTGCTTTGAAATTATGGAACCCTAGTTAAAACCCCTCCCAAAAATGGCTACAATGTAATCTAGAGGAATCCATGCCTTTGAAAAACCTGGAACAATCTTTATCCCCATAGACACGACAAATGACGGCCACTAGATGGATATACGACTCCCTTAAGTTGTTCGTCGGGTACCAGTCGGAGGTCTGATTGGTGTATTATTTATCCTCTCTCCACCATGAATCCATCACCTTGTTGGTGTCATGTTTTTCACAGAAGCTTACAACAAAATCGATTTTTAGTCGCTCATCCGGGTCTCACCGAGGTAGGCATACCCATGCTCGGGATGAAATAAAATCATGGCTACCAATCAAATACATTGTAGATCCATGTCATATAACTATATAAAGTGTAGCCACGACCAATACACAGTGGAGCTACATCTCGAAATCAAAAGGATATACATGTAGAGTATCCATATTCTAGAAGCTGATAAGGCATGATGACTGGAGATGAGGTCTTCAGAGCTTGAGAAATAACTTCAAAATCTTCAAAACTCAGGTACAAATTCACTACCCAGAGGTCTTCGATGGCTCATTGGTCATGGACTAGAGAATCATGATGATTAGACTAAAGGCTTCATTGATTTCGAACAAAGACTTGATTGGAATTTCAGGATGGTCAGGCATGAGGGCAAGAGACAAACTGCAGAGGGGTCGACTCAGGCTTGGTAAAAAATTCCCTTGGACAATAGCACGACAAATGAGGAGACTCAGGCAACATGGCATTAACATAAGTTTATGAGGCAGGAGGCAACATAAACTCTCCATATGTTTGGAATAATAACCAAATGGAGGAGGACACAACTCAATGTAGCGGGAACAGCTTCCTAAGGTCATATTAAATCCTAGGGTTTGATGAACAAACGAACATATGTGATTTATCCAAGGGCGACTCATTGTGTTGCCAAATAAAGAAAATACTTTTCCCTTCCTCTTTTTGGGGTATATTTGATTTTTTTGTCTTTTTCAATAATTTTGGAAAAAGAATAAAAGAATGTTATGTTATAAAGGAGGAATGAGTGTTGCAAACATACAAGTTCAAGGCTCAAGGACAAGACTGATGTTCAAAGAAAGGACACTCAGGAAAAATCCCTCCTGGGACCAAAGGTGTCAATATGCAGAAGCAAAGTGCTACAGGGCTTGCATATAAGGCATGCTTCAGATGGTTTAGTTGAGAGCAACATGGAGCCGACATTAGACCAAAGACGCAGGTATGCAAATGCAGTTAACAAAACACACAATGGTAACTTCCTTCGATGTAAGTTTAACGAGCCTAGAGAAGGTAAGATCGACGGTTTTTCATATTTAGAGAGTCTGAAAAACATAAAAGGAGACTCCACCGGGGTACCTTTTTCGAAGGTAGTCTAGTCGGTTCGAAAAAGGGGTAAACTAGCATTGACAAGACATCTATTCAAAACTATTTTAATGAGTGTGATAAAGACAAGATCACTCGACCAATTTTTCATTTTTAAGGAGTCTGAAAAGAGATTAGCTATGGACTCCATCAGGAATTTTCTTTTGGACCATTTTAACGAGTGTGAAAGAATAAGGTCACTAGACGATCTTTTCAATTTTAGGGAGTCTGAAAAGAGCTTAACTATAGACTTTGTGGGGGTTCCTTTTTCATAAATTTAGTCCCTCGGGCCTGAAAAAGGGTTAAAATTATACCTGAGAGTACTCTTCTAGAGAACTGAATTTTGTTATAGTATACCTTTGTTCATACAGTTGACTGTCCGGACCAAAAAAGGGGTAAACTACCGCCGGATAGACGTGACTTCAAATTTCAGTTTAATGAGCGTGAAAGGCCACAAGATCGCTTGGCAATCTTTTCATGTTTATAGGTTCTAAAAAGGGCTTAAAAGAAGACTCATTATGTTTTGGGAGTCCCATGGGTGAGGTCAAGAGTGACAAAGAGTCATGCAAATGAGGTTCAAAACTCGTAATCAGGAAAAACTAAAAGAACTCTCGAGCCTATAGTCATTAGTGACAGTATGGACACCATAATGCAACCAGGATATACCTAGGGCATCCATGTTTTAGTAAGCTCTACTGCCAAATAGAAACACTTATAAAGAAGGAATGATGGTTCTGTGTCGCAACCTGATGGGATTGATCCTATGGAAAAGCGATAGAGACAACAAGATACAAAATTAGGGGTGGAAACCTAACCTATATGCTCAAGTTGACCATCTGATATTTTTCCCCATGAACCGTCAATAGTGACCCAAAAAATCCAAAAAATATTCTGATACCCGATTGTAACCTTCCATGGAAACTCTTGAATCACTCTAAATGGTTTTCAATTCAAATAAAATGATAAGGGGGGCCAAAAAAGTGACAAAAAAGGGCCAAAAATTCTATAAATAGAAGCTGACAGCTCATTATCACCATTGTTGATTTGGAAATTGACTCTGGAGAAAAAAAACACCTTTGATAAAAGTGGTGATTCCAGGAGCTACAGTGGACGAAACGACCATCTGTCTGGACCAAGTAAGTATAAAATACCTCCTTTTTATTTTTAATTCTTTATTTATGCATTTAATTTGGTTTCTTGGGGGGGCGTCGACCTTTAAAAGGTCAGCCCTAGGTCCACATGGGTTGTCCTATGAAAGCCCACATGTACACTCACTCTGTCTGATGTCAGAGCGCATGTACATGTGACTGTCATCACAACAACCCATGTGGACCCTCCCATGAGTGAAAAACGTTTTAAAAGGCAGGGCCTAACCCTCTAAAAATTTTCCCATGTGTAGGATGTATGTGCAATGGAGAGAACGAGAGCATGAAGATATCAACACACTAGTTTGGGAAGACCCTAACGTTGTGGCAGTGTTAATGCAATGTGGCTTGCTCAAGTTTTTTATGTTTCCTTTCATGAGATCACAACCTAGGCTACTGAATGCCTTGGTTGAATACTGGCACCCTGATGCAGAAGATTTTATGTTAGAGGGGCAGTCACTGGTGCCTACTATAGAGGATATATACTTTTTGACTGGCCTCTCCAAAAGAGGGGAACCAATCAATTTCTAGACATTTCCTTCGGGGCCTCATAACATATCGGAATTGATAGGACTTTATTGTGAGGCTGGTATAGACCGATCGAGCTCACAGGTGCCAATAAGCAGGATCACCGATTTATCACTTCAGGAAATTGTGTTTCTTATTGGGCAGATGACTGGTTTTGTGGCTCTACATCAGGCATCCCGTGCACAGATGAACTATAGAGTTGAGTGCTTAAATGCACAGATATTTGACTAGAGCACTACATTGTTGGATTGTATGAAGAGGCAGCTGTCAGATTATCGGTTGCGGACACAGAGGAACTTCGGGTTCTAGACGATTTTATGCTCTTTATTCTTTGAAAGTGTTCCTAGTTTCAGTCCTTGAGTGGTGGTACGAGGACATCGGGCCTCTATTCCTATGGTTTGTAGATGGGCAATGTTGTTGCCACGATAGGATGGTGGAAGGACCAATGAGTCCTTTGATGATGACTTATTTGCTTGGTTGTCATGGCAGATCCTAGCCATAGAGGATTATCCTTATGCTAGGATTGATTTCTCGAGAGATCCTGAGATCCCTGTACCTCCAGGCGAGGAGCGAGGTGAGATGTGTAAGTTTGCATCATTTGTTTTTTTGAAACATATGTAATTTTTGTGTTTTTTTTTTTTTAATATATCATTTTTTTTATACAAGAGTATTTGACAAATATGTGTCTATTGTGTGTAGATGTGGGGCCCTCACAACCTGCAAATTATGTGAGGAATAGGTGTCGTCCTCAGCCAGGGGTCGCACCGACCACTGCAGGGGCACCAACAGTAGTAGGAGAGCTTCAAGTCGGTGAGGCTGAGAGGGTTTTGAGACGAGTTGAGTGAAATTTTACCTCGCTCAGTCGCACCATCCCGATGGTAGAGATTGAGGATTTTCCACCATCCATGTAGCCTCATGTAGTGTAGGCACCTTAGACGTGGGTCCGACTGTTTCGGCATTTGGAAAACATTGTTGATTATTACAACAGGGCACACAGGCCCTAACCTTAGTTAGTCTAGACTTTGATAGCTCCACATGTATATATTGTTTGAGGGCATAAGCCCCATGACTCGTTACTGGTCATATCTTTTGAGGTGCTTACGTCCACCTATATACTTTGATGATTATGATATTATATATGGATTTTTATGTCTTTTTGTGTCTTATGGATCATACTTGCCTTTAAAAATGTATCTACATGTTTATGTGTATATCTTTTTATATGTGTGCGAGATGCTAGTCTAAAATTTTATTAGCTAGAGTATTTGTAACTTGGTTTAATCTTCTAGGAACATGAAAATATGTAATATAATCAAAGCTTCATTATAAGAGATGTACCCTAAGGAATCGTTGGTGTAAAGTCGGATCATGAACACGGTAGACTCTATTTAATTGAGACACAACTAGCTGAGCATCTAAATAGACCCAGAGATGAGAGATACCAAATGACAGGGCATCATGAAGCAACTCAATAACTGCACTATACTCAGCGACATTGTTTGTGGTGTCACCTAAGCATATACCTCTGGAAGATAATAATTGGCCTCGAGGTATAAACATTACCCAAGCTGCGGAGGCAAGCCTCTGAGTGTGCCGATTAGCACCATCTGCGTACCCAATGAACACCTCTGATTCACTTGACATCTGCCATAGTGACAAAAGATAACATCAAAAATGACACGTCCATAATAATAAAAGAAACCATAAAGAAATAGTACAAAGACTATACATATGTTACAACAAGTTACCCAAGGTGACCTACCTATGAGTAATACTTCTTGAGGTAGAGCCCATTTCTAGGCTCCGCCAAAGAATTTCCCTCAAAGTCAACTAGATGATAATCACCCTTTTTTAGAACCTCTTTTATGATGAAAGGTCCGAATCACATGGGTTTGAATTTTCCTGCCCCCAGGGGGTCCTTATCTTGGTCATAGACCAAGACAAGGTCGCCTTCAGAGAAAATATGAGGATGAACAGACCAATCATACTGACACTTGACTTTATGTTTGTGAGCCTCGTTGGCCAAGGCTGCATCACGACACTTCTCATTGAGCCGCTCAAGGTATAATAATTGTTCTTCAAGTGGAGAAGTGTCTGGCAATAACTGTACTGCCAATTTTAGGGACAGGATCCGACATTCTATAGGCAAGACTGCTTCCAACCCATAAACGAGTTGAAAAGGTGAGAACCTTCTGCTCCTCCTGGAAATTGGCCTATGCATGAAAGCACTACTCCTCCTGATAAACCTGTTGCAGTCTTAATAAAAGTTCTATAAGCCCATAATGCTGAATATAATATCAAATGCCAATTTGACTTGGCTGAGTTGATTGTTCATTGTAGGATGGTCTTAAGAGATTTATTTACAGCTTCCACCTAACCATTTTCTTGGGGGTAGTAGGGTGACGAATGTTCTTGCCACAACCCAATCTTTGATGTTAATTTGGTCATCATCTGGTTCTTAAAGTGACTGCCATTGTCAGTGACAATCTCTCTCGGGACACCGAACCTTGCTATTATCTGGTTGAATAAAAAGAGAGTTGCAGTCTCTCCATAATCTTTAAACGTTGGCATAGATTCGACCCACTTCATGAAGTAGTCCACGATGACAATGATATAACGGTGCCCCCTTACTGAAGGAGGGTTGCATGTAGTGTAATCAATCCCCCACTTGGTGAAGGGACCAACTGTGATGACAGGAAACATGGGAGTGGGATGTGCCCTCATCTTTCGAGAGAAGATCTAACATGGGTGGCACTTCTTGACCAATTCGATACAATGTTTGATTAGTGTCGGCCAGAAGTAACCTTCTTGTAAAATATTTTGGGTTTTTGCCAACCCAGACCAATGACCACCACATGCTCTGATATGGAAATCGTTAAGCATGATAACTGCTTCTTCATGAGTGAGGCATCGACGCAGGATATAGTCTACACCTCTTCGATACAACTTATCATCGAGTATGAGATAATTCTTAGCTTGATGGTGTATACGACGACACTCATCATGAAAAGCAGATGTGGGGCACTTCAAAGTCTAGAGATAGAAAAGTATATATCTGTACCAGGGATCTGAAGATGCAATCAAAAACATATCCCCTCTAATAGGCGACTCTTCGAGCACAACATCACCTGACTTGATCAAAAGTTTCGAGATGAGTTCTGCGAAGACAAGTGACTTTTTGGATTTCGCTGAAATGAAATCTAAGTCGAATTCCTGTAGGATGACTATCCATCTACTGATCTTTCTGCCTATTACCCGTTGTGTCAACACGTATTGAAACGGATTCATAATGGCAATGATGGTGATCTTGCGAAACAAAACATAATGACGGAACCATTGAACAGCATGGACTGCTGCCAACACAAGTTTTTCGATATGATAATAATTGAGTTTCGGTCCGACTAGGCCTTGGCTCAGGTAATAGATCACATATTATGAGAGCAAATCATCTTCCTGAACTAAGACCATGCCGATGGTTGACTTTGTTGCAGCTAGGTATAATAAGAAATATTTGTTATAGTTGGGTGGCCGAAGAAGAGGGGCAGTTGTGAGGGCATGTTTCAATGCTTTGAAGGAGCGTTGAGCAGCATCGTCCCAATGAAAAGGAACGTCTTTTTTCAGTAAGCGCATAAAGCCTTTTATGATCTCGGCATAGTTGGTGATGAAATTCCTTAAAAAAATTTCCTTTCCCTATAGACTCTGAAGTTGAAGGATTGTGTGTGGGGGAGGCAACTGAACTATTGCCTCAACCTTGAGAGGATCGACCATGATCCTTGTTGTTGACACTATGAAACCTAACAAATGTTATGATGTTACGCAAAAATTTCACTTGTTTGGATTCAAGTGAATCCAGAAGTAGCAACATCACTCAAAGATAAGTCGGAGGTGTGTGGGATGATCTATTCTCTTGCAAGATCGAGATGTTAAATCATCTAAATAGGCCTCGACTATATGCTTGAGATCATGGAAAGCAAAATACATGGCCCACTAAAAGGTTGCTCCAACATTTTTGATACCAAAAGGCATCTTACGATATGCGAATGTACCCCATGGACAAATGAATGTCATTTTGTGTTGGTCTTCGGGTTTGATTTGTATCTGATTATATCCCAAAAAACCATCCATGAAAGAAAAGGCCTCGCAACCTGCACATTCATCAATTATCTAGTCAATGAATGGCATGGTAAAATTATATTTTGGATAGGCCTTGTTTAAATCATGAAAGTTCGTACATACATGAATCGTGCCCTGTTTCTTGTTAACCGACACCAGATTTGACACCCATTGGGTCAGATGGATAGGGTAGATAAAACCATATTTGAGCAATTTCTCGACTTCAACCTTAATGGTTGCTTCTTTCCTGGGATTAACTGGATGAAGATTCTATTGAACTGGCTTGGCATCAGGATAAGTTGTGATTTCATGTTCGACTATTCCTGGATCAATGCCTGGCATTTCCTCGTAAGACCAGGAAAAAATGTCGTGGAATTCTTTAAAAATATCTGTGTAGATTTGAATATCTTCGGGGGAACATTCAGCTCCAACGAAAACATTCTCCACGACGCCAAGGGTTCTGGAGATATTAATCAGTATAGTTTCAGCGATAGTTTCCATATTACCCTCGGCATAAACCTCATGTGTAGCTAAGGGATTAATAAGACAAGACCTATCTCCAGTCATAGTCAAGGTGAACTCTCTTGCTTTGATTCTGCTGAACTCTGGGAGGAAGTATGATTGGTGATGGATATCATCCCAGGGTTTGGTTGGACTAGTCATTGCTTCAATTATTGCTTCGTTGGACGGAAATACTAAGTCTAAAGCACCGGTATCAGCGAGAGAACCTTGAGCCCAAATAGGCTCTGGAATCGGATCTAAATCTTGTGCAGGAGTTGGATCGGTGTCGGTCGAAGATTTCTGAACTAAAGAGTACGCTACTTCGGCTCCGGACAAGGGCATGGACATGCCAGGGTGCCCTATGCCTTCCATCATGGCCGATGGGGAAGGAATTATCCACATATAATTGAAGTAAGTCATGTGAAACAACGAAACTTGGAAAATCTCAACCTTATGGTGGTCGGATATGAACTTGACATTGTCTTGAGGGGGCGACTAATCGAAGGTACCCATCAAATATGGGCACAAACCAACCCCTACATTGACTACACCCAGTTGGGGATTATCAATCATTGGGACTGTGAATGCCCCTAGTGAAGGGTCAGGTCTAGAGAAAGACAATTGATCAATGGTCACAATCCGGTCCTCGTGTGAAAACAAAAAGACCCAGAAAACTGTAGCAACCACTTGTTATAACCCTAAATTTCACTACACATGCTTACTTGGCATCATGCCAACTCATATCCCTTCATTGCCAAAACATCTACTGAACAAACTCTTTGAAAATCCTCTTGGATCAAGGCCCACGCACCCTAACCCATTACTGCATGCGTGTGAACGTTGGCTGGCTCACTACAACCCGCATGTACCTAACAAAGCATGAAAAGAGTGAAGTTGCCGACGAAACAAAAAGATATGGGTCAGTTAAGTGAAACTCCCGGCCATGCATGGCCGAGGGTTCATCCAAAACCCTAGCTCCTTCTAGCCTATAAAAGAAGGGGTAGGGGTACTATTTGGAGGAGGAAAATTATAGCGAAGAAACTCTGCCCATTTTTGTAATCCAATGTCCCAACCCTTTAGCCTTTCCTCAATCCCAAGGAGAATTAATGAAAAGCAGTTGGAGGACAAAGAAGAGGAGCCCAGGATCAGGTTCAAGGAGCGGTGGCCAATCTCGACTTTGATTGTAAGTTGATTCATTTTCATTAATAAAAAGAATATTTTTCCTGTCCCAATGCATGAGTTATCTATGATATGATGAATTTGTGTTTGATTTCTAACCCTTGAGTAGAGAAGTAGCATGCATGCGTAGTTGGTATTTGTCTTGATTGCAGGTTATCTGTGGAAGGAGCAGCGCAAGCAAGTGGTCAAAGCGCAACGGAGGATCTACATCAAACGTCAGTAAAAAGGTTAGTGATTCTCTTCATGTAGTTACTGTGAAAGGAGGGTTTTAATATTGGGTTGTAGGTTAAAAGTAATTTCTTTTCGGTCAACATCTGCATGCAATCCCGACCCTAGTTTTCTAGTCCGTAGGGTATTTTTCCCAACAACAGAGTTGGCGACCATACTGGGGAAGATACTCTTTAGGGTTTCCAGATTTAGTTGAGTTTTTTGGGTAGTTTAAGAGATTATATTTTTCTATTTCTTTGTCTGTCTATTTTCTGTTAGGTCTGAGCTAGCAGGGAGCCTGGTTCTTTATACCAATTTTTCCTGATTATTGCTTGACAGTAGTTGTCGGGACATACAGAGGTACACGCGGCCTGCAGAATGCCTGCACGTGTGTACCCGTGCCCTAAACTCTTACATCCCTCATGTGAACGCTATCTGTAGAGGTTTTAGTAGCATGTAGGAGTTCAGAGAACTTTAAGAGGCAGTCCTCCTCTTCCCTGTCAGAATTATACATTCTCATGGGGTTTTCTGGAATCCTGTCTGAGTCTTGCTAGTTCACAGTCCTGTCTCAGTTTGTCTTTTTGTGTCTTGTTATTCCTTGCAATTATTTTTCTTTTCTGTTAGAAAGAGAATTCAAGCCTTCAAGGGACCCTGGTTGTCAATACCATAGGCCTCTTTCTGGTCTGAACTGCATGTTTTTCTCTTTGTCCTAAAATTTATACATACATGCGGCCAATACAAGGTCATCCCGTGTGTACACGCGTTTGCACACGTTCTGTTGTGGTGACAGTAGCGTGCTTCACAGGCTACTTTTTTTTCAGGGTGGGGTAGTCATCCCCTCCTTTGATGAGAAGTATTCCTCTCAGGTGTTCCAGTCTAGGGTTGAAAAGTCAGTAGGTTAGGTCATCTTACCCTTAGCGTGATTTTTCTCAGTTGATAGTTGAACGGAAAATTAAAAAAAAAGATACTTTTCTTTATGGTTTTTAGGCAAGCTTAAGAGTCTCTGTTTTCTTTATTGCATTGTGTGTCTTTTCTCTGATTCTTTGTGATCTGTTCTTTAAGCCAGAATTTGTTTTCCTTGGTTTTGTGCTTGTCGATATTTTCCCTTTGTTGCTTTATTTAGCACATAAATAAATAAAAAAATCTCTTTTCATTTTCTTCTTTGTTTAAAGAGTGTGTTTCTACATCATTAGCTAGGGAGAAGTCTTTATTTCGTAAGTTTTTGCAGTGCATTTAGAGCATAAGTAGCTCATAGTCGAGCGAAATTTCTTTATTTTTGCTGCATAAAATCTTAGAAAAATTGAAAAGAAAAAAGATATATTTCTTTGTGAAAAGTTGCTGAAAATTTTGCATTTAGTAAAAGTCTTTTGTTTCCAGTTTCTTTTTCATTCGTTTTTTGCTTTCATCTTTACACACCATCAGTTTTAATTCCATATATTTTGACGTAAGAAAATCCTTAAAAGCAATGATAATGTAAAAACTATTAGACTTTTTGTTTGTAGGGTTCACAAACTAGTTCAGGTCTAGGGCCTTGGATTAGGTTGGAGAGGAAACTCTCCAAGGCCATTCAAAACCAAACATTAGAGTCTGTCGTAGGGAGTGTATAAGTCTAGTTTCATGGAAGTTATCCGAGACCCCCCTCTAACACAGGGGATAAACACAAGGTCATGTGCGGAAAGGTAGCGGAGATAACCCCTCCAAAGCTGGACCAATCGTAGTGGAGAACACATATCGAGGGCTTGTTTTGGGATTTCGTCGTTTGCATTTTCCACAGGGCTTCGTGGGTCTCAAATCCGTTCGAGGTCCTCAGTTGTCTTCCAGACCATTTACTCTTGATACTCTTGACAAGTTTTGGGCTTGATACCATGCTCATTGTGGTCTACCCGACTTTCGACTGTACTCGCCTGGTGTCTGTTCGCGTGCTGGCAACCTAGTTGCCAATAATTTTAGGGACATACACATGTGACTGCGTGTTGTGGGGTATTCTAACCTACAGACTAATAAGCTAGGGCTCTAATCTTATACATAGATCATGACCCTCAAGACT
>SNQJ01S0161758.1:0-18548 GCA_010110895.2 Picea sitchensis
TTGAGGTATCCACACAAAAGTCTGTAGAATAAAGAAAAAAATGAATATCATTATGGAAAATGTTAAGATTTTGGATAGACTTTATGAGAGTTTATGACGATATCTCTCTTATGCATACAATAAAAGAATAAAGATATGCCTAATGGTTTATCTTGGTGTCACAATGAAATTATGAAGAGTCAAGGAACTTAATGTCCCCCTAAACAAAATTTATTTTTATTTAGGAAATTTGGGGTACATTACAAAAATGGTTTAGAGGGAAAAGGGATCTTCACAATTATTTTTGACTCGATTTACTTGTGAGAGTTGGGATATTTAGCTTGAGAGAGAGTGGTGGCTCTGTCTTGCGAGACAAGCTTGGAGCTAGAGAATTTCAGGGTTTTATGTCTGTAGCCCCTTTGCAACTGAAAGGTTAAGGGAGAAGAACTTCGAAAAGTACCCCTATCGTTGACTATGAGGCACCGGTGAAGTCTCGATGATTAGCAAGAGTGAGAGAATAATGAGCACAAGTTGTCAATGACATTTTCAAGAGCGCCAACATAGAAGAACACTCTCAACGTCCTTTCCGGTTACGGTATTCTCCTTTGATATTTGTAATGTATTAAGTTTTATTGTATGTATCGTATTATAATTTTTTGATATTTGTAATGTATTAAGTTTTATTGTATGTATCGTATTATAATTTGTTGTAATTGGTGATGGATTTCTGATATTGTAGTGGCATGTTCCATATTTGTAATGTATTAAGTTTTATTATATGTATCGTATTATAATTTGTTGTAATTGGTGATGGATTTCTGATATTGTAGTGGCATGTTCCATTGACGATTGTGTGTCAAATAAGAAAATTTTAACGAGACTGCAATTTGATTCCAAACTAAATCTTGAAGTTCTTACTTCGTTGTTCTCCATTTGCCAATTCGTGGGGTTTTCTGCTTGATGTTGTTAAAATTATTTATGACCAGAACAGTGAATGTAAACAAAGGCATAGGCCACAGATTTTAATAGCCATTACGGAAAACTTAGACTAAGCACTGGGCTTTCTATGCCTCTAAATAAATAAATAAACGTAATCTGCAACCCTGATCTTCTTTCAATCATTACTATTAGTTGGTCATCTGTAGGCGTGCTCGAACGTTTTACCCATTGATAGATATCCTCAAGGCGAGTTTCGTCTCGGCTACTTCCCTTAGTTGGGTTTAGACTTGAATTTCTTCTCCCATTGTTTAGTTATGACGGAAGCATGGATATGGCTCCAGTTTACCGTCAAGAAGGAGGCTTGTCTAGTTCGGACTCGGCAAAGCTCATAAAGAAAAATAAATCTTTGTTCTTGATTGAACTTGTGGGAGGCCAGCTTAAGACACCTTACACCAAGATTGATGGCATGTGGGCTAAGTCCCTTCCCCTGGGGTTGGATTTTCAAATTTATCTTGTCCAAGTGAAATTTTGATGATGGTCATTTGTTTTTCATGCCTCATTTTAGTTTTACCCTAAATTCATAAGTGTCAAATTGTTTATCACTGAATGGATATTTAATTAACTATTAACATTTTATGTGAACTTGGACTATGGACTAATTAAATTTCAAGGATTATATTTAATCCTCCAACAAACCTTTACCCAATCCCTCTTCAGTATCAGGCCTAGTTAGGTGACACACTATAATAAACTAAACACCTAAAATTTATGACAGGTTGAGATTTTTTATACCAGTAAATTTTGAGACCTAGTTAGGTGACACACTATAGTAAACTAAACACCTAAAATTTATGATGGGTTGAGATCTTTTATACGGGTAAATTTTGACATGTGGATGATTTTGTATCCACTTATCAAATACGTCTAAAAATCGATGTCGATGTCAAATTCCAGGCCTGCCTTCCCCTACTGAAGTGTTTGAGTATGGTCATTGGCCTTCAACCCTTATTTATTGGGTTCATACCTTGAGCTCATTTCTTACCTTGAGTTGTGGCAAACTCGAAAACCCAGAAATCTAGTTAAGGTGCATGCCATTCCTATTACCTTATGGTTTGGGTTTTCCTTCATAAAAATACACCCTTGGGAATCACAGTAGTTTCGTTGTTCCTTTCAGTTGGGAGGTGGGGCTACACCGGAGTGATTACATCCACCCTGTAGCCCCTTGGGCGCACGAATTTGTTGATGCTGTAAATTACCCTTGATTCAGATAAATCTGTGTTTAACCTCCAGATTAGTGTTGCGCAAACTTTGAGCCAATTTTCCCTTCCCCGGTGCGCAGTAATCTACCGTGGGTCTCCCCTCCTTGGTGTGTGGTTTCCTCCTGTGTCCGAGTGTGTGGATGCTTCCCAATGATTATCGTTGGGTGCTTGACTTGAGTTCTTGTAAAATAATATCGCGACCCATGATGTTAACACGTCTGGTAAACCAAGGCAGCTATCCGAGGATAGGCCGAAGGACGAGAATGGGTAAAAACGTATAGTCTGGACAAGCAGTGGAAGGTCTCCGGTGGTTCTTAGCGAGGAACTCCTTTTGCTCTTACGGCCGATGAGGTGCTTCTACGGTCGCGATTTAAATATTTTGCATCTGTATCTTATGGAGATTCATTTAGTGTATTGCAGATGGTACAGGTACATCCCCAGGAAGGGGAATTTTGTCTAAACGCACTATCCCTTTTGTTCAAGAAACATTCTTAGTGCACCACTCTTTTGGGGTATCACATTTACCAAAGGGAGCGCTCAATACCTGCATTAGCGTGAGCCTGCCTGGTGACTAGCTAGTCCCCAGAAGAAAGGGCTGAGGCTTCTGAGTCCTATCACATGAATTCGGTCGTGGAGAATCAAACTAGTAAGAATTCCAGTTTTAAGTCTTAGTTATTTAATCAGGTTATTCTTCCACTCTAGCTAGCGATCGATCTTCCTCGTCTCCGTTTACAAGACATCAAAGCTGGTGTATGAACCTTTACTTCTGAATATATCTTCTTGGGTTCCTTAGAATAGATTTAAAACTGTTTGGATTTTGATATTACGTGTTGTGTTGCCCAAAATAAGGAATCTTCAGTTGGTAGGCACGGATTTAAGAAGACTCGATCTTCTCTTAGCTCTTAAATGGAAATGGGAAATCCCCGCTAAATCTTAAAGGATGGATTATCCCTTGTGTGCATTAATGAAGGACTAGTTTTCTATTTAAAAAAATTGTAGTTTATGATTTAGCATATAAATTTCTTATTAGTCCCCGCCTTAAGGAAGCAGGGACTATTGTAAACGGTTTCTAGTCTTTTTATTACTTTCTCACGCACATCAAAGTATTTAGCCTAAAGTTTTAAGCCATATTCCACTCAACACATTTTCTAGGCCTATTAGGTACAACAAATTATTTTAACCAATTGAAGAATTTGAGGTATTATTTGGCCTCATATCGAGGCCAATGACCACTTTTTGTGAGATGTTTTGTTTGAAACATAGGAAATGCATGATATATTTACATTGCATTACCATGAGATAGATTAATGTTACTATTAAGGTTAGTAGCATTAAATCACAACATTAAATGTTTGTATGCTTATAGTCAATTTCCCTTTGTTAAGTTATGGCAAAGCCCTTCGTTACGTGTTCAATAATGAAGGTGGAATTCCATGCAGAATTCGTGTCCAACAGGGAAGGCTGAGTCCCATGCTGAATTCACCGATCAAACTTCTTATTTATTACCTGCTTGCTAAGCCATATTCACCGATCAAAACGTCTTATTTATCTGTTAATCCATATTCTGGTTAGGCCCCTTACCAGCGTTTTGAGGCAACTCACTGGGATTGTAACGAACTAATGAATCCGTCAGTTCCAGTCCCCGAGCTGTCATTGAAATATTCTGAGGCAGCTCATGGAGATTGTAACGAACTAATGAATCCATCAATTCCAGTGCCCGAGCTGTCGTTGAAATATTCTGAGGCAGCTCACTGGGATTGTAACGAGCTAATGAGTCTGTCAGTTCTAGTCCCTGAGTTGTCGTTGAAAGAGGCTTTGAAGAGAAAATTTCCATCGTCGACCTCTGCAATCGTCTCCAAATTTCTGGCGAACCGGCGTCTGCTTACATAAACCACGGGAGGCGGAGCCACTTCTACCCACAGAGAAGTGTAAGCCATACATAGTTCATGATATATTTACCTGCATACATAAATATTCAAATGTCATTATCTATCTCATCTATGTGAAATAAGGGAGAGTTTACAGGTTACCAAAAGAATTCGATGTTGTTCCAGGTATATCAGTAACGATTGTGCTGAACACAACATGGCATTTAAGGCGTTATAAATCTAGAAATGGTGGAAAATCAATTGTTCAACAACTACAGGACGCCAGAATTCAATCGAATATCACCAATCACATCTTCATCGATATCAAGCCTTCCAAATGGTCAGGCGTACCAATGTAGATATTCACGTTCTGTAGGGTTGCTAGGACTTGGAGCGTCTGGATACGTCATTATCTGAATATTTCCAGTGGGCAATCACAAAATTAATTCAACCCAACCCAGCTTTATCCAGCATGATTTTACGGACAAACGAAAAGTGTAAATTGAATTTGAAGAATTTCAAGTTGAAGTGTAAACACGGACTATAAGAACAACCTAAAATAGAAAGCCTAAAATTGCGAGAGTATAAAATGTGTACATGTCACCGCCTATTAAACTTGCGAGCTTCCTGTTGTATTCATAATTCCCTTAATTTTCAGGTTCCTCTAAAATTTAATGTACTGTTTGCGTATATGCATTTCTCCGAAATCTGTCTCCAACAACTTTACAAATCAACATTTTTCTCAAATTTGTTATTAATATGTCTATAAGTCTGCGTCTTCTTGAAATCTTTCAGTTTTGCAATCCACTATTTTACATACATGACCCATCTTTTCACTTTTCCACTTTTGCAACTGTGTTGTTTGTTCATAGTATGTGGAATTTTAAACCATTTATGATTTGTTGTGGCTACTCAATCTTGTTTGTGGCTGTGACCTCTTTACCCAACAATTAGATTTTGCAATGTCTTATAACTTACGCTTAAATATAGCGTAGTGGGTCTTCAATGGAATCTTGTCTGCAACCCACACTTGCACTGATTTCTCAGGGGCGCTGTAATGGCGGAAGGCGTAAGCTTCCAGGAAACATGGAAAGCATTCTCCCGACGCGAAATTGGTCTATCTCCAGGCAATGAAGAAAACAGATAGTAGAACAACACATAGGCGTATGGTTCCTGGTGAGAGCCGACTGATATCAATGGAACTTGGTATCTTCACTTAAATTTGTAAATGCACATGCACCGCATCTTTCAAATCATGAGCCATTTGGCTACGGGAAAACACCTAGTTGTTATCAAAACACCCAGTTGTTATCAAAATTTCAGCTGTCAGTTTATCTGAATGCTCAGTTTATCTGAATGGGCATAATTAAAATACAAAATAAAAATTTCTCAATGCTTTTGTACAAGTTTCCACAATTACTGCATTAATTTCTATTAAACCACTGTATAATTTATAAATTCAATTACGTGATATTCACTCAATTGCCTTAATAAATCTTCCATATGTAGTAATGATTCTAAACGGCTAAGTTTAATTTGCTTATTATATAAAAATGGTACATGGAATGAAATCCAAATGATGGTGAGCATGAAATATTTAGTGCTAACATGGTTCCGTATTTATTACCACATTATTCGATTTTTGGATGAAAAAATATTAAAATCTAGAAACCTCTCTTAAGATCTAGACTGTTATAAAAGTCAAATCTCCATTACCCAAAAGTGAGATTATATACAACTCGTACACATATTTGCAACCCTTATTTAAATCAATCAATTTTGAACCCCCAATCGAGTGGGTTCAAACAGTTGTAAACAATGAACTATGGAATATGTATGTCTCGAAGGGATTATATTCATGGAAACGTTGTCGCTGCATTTCGTTTATATTTTCTTAATTCATTGTTAGTTGGGTTTACGAAAGCCAATGTAATGGAAACTTATAATATGCATTTGTTAGAGCAATATACTTCTTTCATATTTGGTTATTGGGGAAGGAAGTATGAGAAGGAAATTGTTTTTATTGGAGGAAACACGAATCACAAAGATACATGTATACATATATTAAAAAAAAAAAAATACTACAAGAACATTTTAGAATTGAAAAAGGGCTCTTACAACAACCATAGAGATTGATAGTCTCGTCTATGAATCTCTTCCAGTCTTCTTCTTTGGTCACATCCGCAGCAATCACATGAATGTTTTTAGCACCCACGGTCCATGATAAGAAGGCTAATGTCATGGGAGGCAACGCCAAATCAAACATGCCATACAAATACATCTTTTTATTCTGTTATTTTTTCTGCAATGAAACTCGATTGAAGCTAGAACTATGAAGGTTTCGCTTAATGGAAAACCTGTAAGAAGGCTAATGCCATGGGAGGCAACGCCAAATCAAACATGCCATACAAATACATCTTTTTATTCTGTTATTTTTTCTGCAATGAAACTCGATTGAAGCTAGAACTATGAAGGTTTCGCTTAATGGAAAACCTGTAAAACAAACATAGCGTTTATATTGAATTGCACAAAGTCATAGAAATAGAAATCGAGAGAGCAGCCATTGCACAAGATTAACACACAATAATAGAATGTATATTCCTTAATAGACAAATGGAGGTTACATATAGCAATCTAGATCCTAAGAAAGTGGATCTGATTAGCTAAAAATAGTAAACTTAAAAACTCACAGTTACAACAGTCATAGTTGAAACTAACTATTACAACAGTAATAGTTAACCTAGAAACTCACGGGTACAACAACTAACTCATAGTTACAACAGCTGTAAGCATTATCTCTAACACCCTCTCTTAATGCTTACATTACAAATATCACAATCACAAATTACAAAACATAACAAAAGGTTACAACACTAGAACTTTCATCTGTCTGTCTGATCTGGTCTTCCTTAGCACTGAAACTCACTCTGCAATCACACGGCTTCNCACGGGTACAACAACTAACTCATAGTTACAACAGCTGTAAGCATTATCTCTAACACATAGACCTGTTAGGCCATGCACGGTCTCTGTTGCCTTTCAGTGCGCGTGTTGGGGGAGGGATAAGCAGAGATCCACTTAGATTTTGAACATTAGACTTGCGCTTTTTAGTTCTTCATGTTGCCAAAAATCCGATATTTTCAGTTCAACCCGTAAGGCAGGGACTTGTTGCCTTTGCAACTCCACTTGTTTTATTTATAATAAGTTGGGTCTTCTTTTGAATGGTGTATAAAAAAGTGGCTTAAGACCTCACCTTTCTTAAACGGTTTGGTTTTTCTCGAAGACTTCTAAAATGGATGTACAATTGTGAATGTTGAGTGTTTATTGATAAATTGTTATACTCCATAAAGGGATGTATAAAGTAGTTGAATCCCTTATTATATTATTATGAATTCTAATTCCTATAAGTTCTTTTTAGATATATAAAGAAGATGATGGCTTGCTTTGTTGCTCATTTGATTAGATTCCCTTACACCTTATAAATGGATATGTAGGTGGCATATGAATTCCTTAAAGTCATTGCTTATTATATTGATATTTTAAATCTTCTATAGGGACAAGAACACAATTGATGTGTTTTTTATCTGCTTACTAAGAATTGATTTGGTTCTTTATATAAGAATATTCAGTTAACCTATGAAGTTTTATAGATTTTTTATCCACGGTTGATCTTATGATAACTTCCTCTAATTGGATATGTAAGTGACTTGAAATATTTACATAGTGTTGTTATGATTTGATCTTTATTAGTTTTAAAAATAGATATGCAAGATAGGTATTGAACTCTTATTATATTGTCTAATAACACCCTTTCGTTGTATTAAGATATATGTATATAGTTTAAATATAAGGGGTTGATTGGACTTGGAGCACTGATAATTAATGCTAGGCCTTGAATGAACCTGACATGATCAACTACTAATGATGACTAGAATTGGATCTCTAGCTGCTATTAAGATTTTACTTGTGCTAAAGTAGTTCTTATTAATATTGTGTATTATTCTACCATTGGAAGTTCACTTAACATTTCTAGAAGTTTGATTAAGTAGAATAGATTATTCTATTTCTCTTGAGGAAATTGATGGTTATATACGGTTGATAAATCTAGTGTTGAATTGTGGTTATGATTGGGTTAATGTGAAGTCAATGCCTCCTTGTTCCTCAGAACAATCGCCAATACTGAGACCTTAAGTGGTCAAAATAAATCAAATGAATCATGGAATTGAGCATTACTTATGTTTCTTGGAGGTCCTAACCTTGCAGGGTAGGTTGGGTGGGTAGTTCCTTTAATATTCAGTGACATGGCTAATCATTATTAGTATTTTTTCTTCAGTTGATCATGATGTGTTGAATTGTGTCATTATTAGTGTTTATGTGTTGATCACGTGTCGCTATTAATTATGTTAATGCGTAGATGAGCTTCGTTACTAATTATGATGAGGTGTCACTAGAGATGTTATTTATTATGGTGTGACGATTTTAATCTCCTATTGCAAAAAAAATATTTACTTGTTGCACATCGCCATTTTTTTCGTAGCGGAGGGGGCATTACATATGGTATCAGAGTGGGTTCAACCTATGACTTGGGATCATTACACCTTCCACTGTATTGAACACTTGATTAATAACTTATTTCTAATTAAAATTGAAATTTTTCCATGCAGGTAATCATGGTTAGATGACATCGTGGACGTAGATGACGTGGTGATAGGGGTAGAGGTGTGACGCCTCCAATACAATCCATGCTAGAGAGGTCTAACCCCCAAGGAGAAGAACCAATCATTGGATAAGAGAAGGTTGCAACGGGGGATGTGGTTGGGTCGATGAGGTCCTTTCAGAGGATATGAGAGACCTTGATTAACTGACTATTTAGAGATGAGGCCAGAAAATCTGTACCCAATGAAAGTCCACAACACACTCTGGCTGGTAGTGGTAGCATTCACAGAGAACTCGAGAAGGTGAAGTTTCTAGAGTTCACGGGTTCCACGAACAACTCAGTTGCTGAGCCCAGGTTGGAGAACATGGCGATGTGCTTTGTGCTTTGTGACTAAACCTCCAACATGAAGGTCCACATGGCAGCCTTTCAAATCAAGGGGAGCGCTTTTCTATGGTGGAAGATGCTCATACCTCAACTAAACATGGTTGTCGAAGATGTGTCATGGGAACTATTGGAGGAGTGGTTCCGGGAGAGCTATTTGTCATAAGAATTCATTGAGCGCTAACTCAATGAGTTCAACGCCTTATGATAAGGTGGTGGTACGGTGTCGGAGTATGAGGCCATATTTATGGAGTTTCTTTGGTATGACCCGCATTTAAACACGGAGAAACTGAAGGTCAAGAAGTTTGTGTTCTTCCTTAATTCCAACATCTATGCGAAGTTGAGGATCCTAGTGCCTCAGACGTTGCATGATGCAATCTAGAAGACCCTCATAGCTGAGGAAGAGTTGAACAATGGGGGTCAGGGAAGGAATCTTGCAAGACCAACTGGATAGACGAAATTAGTTGTGCAACTGCATTAGTCAACATCCATACATACATTAGGGTATCCAAATATGTCTAGAGGACCCGTGTTCACGACACCTTGATGAACAAGTCCTTAGCACATGACTCCTACAAAGGACCACCACATCAGCATCAACGTCACCCGCAACAACAACAGTTTAGGTATGTTTAGTAGAATAGACCAATATCTCAGGCTCGTAGCCCAACAACTTCTACTTCGGGGACCAGGAGTACTGGACTGAAGACTGGATGTTGGACATGTGGAGAGCCACATTACCAACAAGACTGTCCGGTTGAGAAGGCCAGAGAGGCTGGGTCGACAAGACACACTACAATTGGAGATTTGGGAAAGGCCCACAGGATTCATGCCATGATGAATAATGGCCAGGCCGAGCACCATTCCACTATGCTCGAGACATCAGGTACCATCGTCGACCAAAATTTTAGTATTTTGATATATCTCGGTGCTACATAGAGCTTTATTTCTAGTGTAGCACTGAAAAGAATTAAGGTAAAGGCATTCGAACATGACGAGTTTAGATACATATAAATGGCTTTGGGTTCCAAGAAAAAGGTTGGAGAAAGGGTTACAGAATGTAACATTAACTTGGGAGATTTTGTGACGAATGCTAACCTATACATAATGATCCTAGGATCTTATGACATAGTGATTGGTATGGATTGGTTTGAATTGCTTGATGCGATACTCAACTGTAATATGAAATGGTCAAGCTGGACCGATGATGTGGGGAAAAGAAGAGTGATTATGGGAAGAAGTCAGGGAGTGTCCTTGAGGTTCATTTCTTCCCTACAACTATAGAAGAACATGTGAAAAGGATGTAAGTTATATGAAATCTTATCGCTAAACGACACAGGAAAGGCTAAAGGATTAGAAAACCTTCCGATAGTAAGAGAGTTTGCTGACTTATTCCTAGAAGTGTTACCCGGCTTGCAACCCAAAAGAGAGTTGGAGTTTACAATAGAATTGAAACCTAGAACTGAGATGATATAAAGAATGCCTTATCGGATGTCAACACCTAAGTTACAGGAGTTGAAAATGAAACTGAAAGAGTTGTTGGACCTGGGAATTATACATCCAAGTGTGTCACCTTGGGATGCGCTTATTATTTTCATAAGAAAGAACGATGGGTCATGGAGAATTTGTATTGACTACCATCAATTGAAGAAGGAGACGATCAAGAACCAATATATGTTGCCAAGAATAGACGATTTGTTTGATCAAATGAAGGGTGTGATGGTGTTTTCCAAGATTGACTTGAGATCAGGTTATCACCAGATACGAATTAAAGAGGAATATATTCCTAAGACCACATTCAAGATGAGGTTCATACACTATGAGTTTACTATTTTACCATTTGGACTGAAAAACGCCCCGGAGGTATTCATGAGTTTAATGAATGGGGTGTCCCACGAATACTTGGACAAGTTTGTTCAAGTATTCATTTATGAAATACTAATATATTCTCAGACGATAGAAGAACATGAAAAACATTAAATATTGGTACTATAGTGTTTACGAGAAAACAAATTATACGAGAAACTGTCAAAATGTTCTTTCTACCAAACGAAGATTCATTATTTTGGGAATCCAAAAGTTTCTTGGGCTTCAATAGTCGAAATCAATATCTCTCCCATGTGGCAACTCATCACAAGCCGCTTGACGTGGAAACTTCCACCTCTATAATCATTCCACAAGCTCGATCCCTTGGCCCATTTTCATCATCATTGGGATTTCTTATTGCGAGGTTCAATTTAACTATCCCAAGACTTCCGATGATGATACAGAAAGGTCCAATGTCTCCAGATCCTATGTCTCACATCCCTTGATCTCAATGGTTCCGAGAACATCAATGATGTATTTTGGCATGGAAGTTAAATACCAGATCCTTATTGTTTACACAATGTGTGGAAGTGACCTTCGATATCTACGATGGATATTTCACCTCATCACTCAGCCAATCAATGGTTGTCATTAGCCCTGACTCCCATCATTGTCGATGATTTATCCATCATCGTCGAATTTTCTTTGTCAAGTGTGACCATGCTAACCTACCACATTTTCGATGATGACATGTCAAGATCCAATGGTCCAGATCACTTCATCAAATCTTTGATAATTTCAATGCCTATCATCGTCTCTCCTTTCTGAACCCTCGCCATCAAAATGAGAGATGACACATCTCGTCCTAAGGATTCTATGGCTACCTTGTTGGCATGCCACATACATCATGATGTCATCGAACTCCTTCCTCATGTGAATAAGTCTTGTGGAAGATCGATGATTGATATTCTTCTTACCAATCGACAGATCGACAGTTCTCATCACATAGTCGATTTCTTGTGTCATCAACATTCGAGCCTCCTCCTAGTTCACCCACCTTCTACCTCCAATTAAAATGCATCGGAGATCTATTGCTTAGGTTTCCCAAGGACAAACTCTGACAGATCCGATGGTATGGAATTAGTGCTCAGATTCCGCCATTTGGGGTGTATTCATTTCGGTCTGTCAATATACTCTAACTAATCCTCTTCGATGGACAACATTCATGCACTTACAATCTCCCTGATAGATGGTTAAGATTCACTCGGTGGTCCAGGGTTCTTCTACCCTCTTTATCTAGATTCCAACACGTGACACTACCATGACCTACCACCTATCATGACACGTGAGCTGACCACTACCTTCCACATGATGTGATAGTGACACCATCCACATTCCTACTATTGCATCATGAACGTAGGAGATCAATGGATCCAATATTCTCTTGGGGTTTCTCCAATCATGTCAAACCAATGACCTATATCTCCTTTTGAAGCATTTCCATCATATTTCTCCTACCTCCTCATCCGAGATCATTCCAACTAACCTGTTGTGATCAATGGATCAAATATATCCTCTATCTCATAATCAAATCTATGACCCACATTATGCCTCAGAGTCACTCCTTCGGATATTTTTCCACAACACTTAAGGCTTCCCTCTGAATGGTCCACTCCGAACATCCCACCACGATCAATGGTTTAGATCCGTTCAGATAAACGGTCGAAAATTACACCATTCTGGAACTCGGTCATTCACGACGAGGTGCCTTCACCGAAGAAGGGTTGAGATATTTCAATCAACCATATCGACGATTATGATCTCTTATTGGGTTAACACATGATTTTACAAAAAGAATAGCATTCCACTCTCAGAACTTAGCCATTTCTCGAGTTCTACAGGACTTTAGTTCTATTTTTCAAAGAAAGTTGAATATCTTCTAAGGTCATTAAAATTTATTGAAAATTAAACGAAAATATTGCATGATTTACAGGTTCTCCATACATGGATATAAGATGTTAAAGCAATAACAGTCAATACTTCAATCATTTTTTATGATTATCAGTGCATTAACATACATCCTAACATATGATGACCTTCATGCATTCAAGCCATGTATTTTAAATGATTGAGATTTCTCTTAGATGAACAAACATTTACACATGCATACATATATATCAGAGATAAATAGTTCTAGTGCAGGTAAACACTTATCTGGTAAGGAAATTTTCAAACCTGACTAACTAAGAGAGGCCTCCTTTCCTCCCAACCTTAGGCCTTACTGCAGAGTAACTTCCTACAACATGCCACCATCGTTCTAGTCCATGATACCACCAAGAAAACTGACTCAATGGGATTCCAAGTTTATGATCATATAGGAAGGTGACTCTTCGTCCTCCTCTAAGACAACATAATTTTACACCTACCACTGAACTTAGGGCTCCATGGGTTTATCAGGTGGTTTATAAACTAGATTTTGTATGCACAAGTGAGTTCCTTCTCTTCTCAAATGTCCCTCGACCACCTCCCCTTACCAATATCAATTTTTTCCTATAACACCCAAGTTGCAGCCCACTATTGCTCTAGTACGGGATCTTGGTCTTATTTGTTCATGGTGATCATCAATAATTCATACAAGCTTTATTTTTCCTCTAGAAATGTCTTCTTTCTCCTTCTCTTCCTTAATTAGCGCATATGAAACTATTTTCTATGTTCTCTCTTACTCTACTATCTGTCTTCTCTGTTTTCTGTGCTCCATTATGTTGTGTCTTTCTCCCGTATCTCCTCACTATTTTTCCTCTTTCGGTCTTCTTCTGTATCCCCCTATGGATTTCCAAGAATTCATTAGTACGTAACATGTAGTCTGTCATTGCTAGTATGAAGGGGCATCTTTGTGGTAAAACCCCTTGTTATTTGTTCAAGCAACATTTTTTCTCTAGGGACTAATTGCCAATATTCAATAACTTCCCTAACCACCTCGGTGACTTTTTTTTATGGTCATGTGGTATCATAAAAGTCTGGTATGTGAGTAGGTGTAGGTTTTATGATTGCAAGCATAGATTAGCTTGTTGTGCAATCTTCCTATTTTCTCCAATGATACATCTCAACTCCACCTCTTGTAACCTTTCAATCAATCCCTCAACCTCTAGTGTATCATGACCAGTAAGATCAAGGATGTTCCCTCTCAATAAACAGTTTGGTGTTTCCATTTAAATACCTCACAACAATGGTTTGGTGTTTCCATTTAGTTTTCCTCGTTTCACCAAATATCAATGTCATCGGACTTTGCACGACTCTAGCACTCGGTCATTCAAGATGACGTGTATTCACCAATGAAGGTTTGAGATCTTTCGATTAGCCGTATCGATGGTTGGGATCTCTTCTTGGATTAAAACAAGATTTTACAAAAACAAAAAAAAGAGTTTGGTTTCAAAACTTAGCCATTTATCGAGTTCTACAGGACTTCATTCGTGATTTTAAAAGAAATTGGAATCTCTTCTGAGGTCATTACAAGTTATTGAAACTTAAAGGAAAATATTGTATGATTTACTGGTTCCCCATACATGGATATAAGATCGTAAAGTATATACAGTCCATACTTGACTCATTTTTACGAGTATCAGTTCATTAACATGCATCCTAACATATCATGACCTTCATGCATTCAAGCCATGTATTTTAAACGATTGAGTTTCCTCTTAGATTCTAAAATTTCCACATGCATACATATACATATCATTCATAAACAATTCCAATGCATGTAAACACTTATCTAGTAAGGAGATTTCCAAACATGACCGAGTGAGAGAGGTCTCCTTTCCTCCTAGCCTTAGGCCTTATTAGAGAGTAACTTCCTACAACATGCTACCCCCATGTCAAGCCATGATACCACGAGGGAAACTAACTCAATAGGGCTCCAATTTTAATATTGTCCAGGAAGGTTAGTCACCTTCCTCTCCTAAAACAACAGAAGTTGCCACCTCCGAAAAATATTTGGGTCTCCACAGGTTTATCAGGTGGTTTCTCAACTGGATTTACTCTACACAATGGAGTCCCTTCTCTGCTCAACAGTCCCTTAGTGACCTCCCCTTACCAGTGTCGATTTCTGTCTAGTAAGCACCATGCTTCATCCCACTATTTCTCTAGTTCAATATCTGGGTCTTCTCTATTAAGGATGATAATAAATAACTCAAAAAACGCTTCCCACTTCCTCTATAAATCTCTACTTTATCCTTCTCTTTCTCAATCAATGCATTAAAACCTTTGAGCTCTGTTCTCTCTTACTCAACTCTATTTCTTCTCTATTGTCTGTGTTTTTTTTCTGTTGAGTTTTTCTCTTGTATCTCCTCACTGTATTTTCCTCCTCCGGTCTTCTTCTCTAACCCCCTAGGGATTTCCAACACATCCTACAAACGTAACCTGTACTCTTCCATTCCTAGTCTAAAGGGGTGGTTCCATGGTAAAACCCCTTTTGATTTGTTTAATCGACCTTTTGTCTGTAAATGCCAACTACCAATATTCAATAAGTTCTCCAACCACCTCTCTAACTTATTTTAATGGTCACGTGGTCTCATAAAATTATGGTATGTTGATGGGTGTAGATTTTATGTTTGAAAACATAGATTATCTTGATGTACAATATTATTATTTTCTTCACTGATACATCTGATATCCACCTCCCGTAACAGTTCAATCAATCCCTCAATCTCATCAATATCCTCTGGTGTATCATGACCATTACTATCAAGGTTTTTCCCTCTTAGAAAGTGGTTTGGTGTTTCCATTAATTCAAAAAATAATTACATGCCTTGTAACATTAATATATAGAGTTTGTGCATAATTATAGTCTTGGGGAAAAACAAGGTGTTACATTCTCCTCCCCCTTAAAGAAAAATCATGCTCGTTGTTTTAAAATGCAATGTATTTACAATTATATAGTAAACAAAAATGGGTATGCCATTTTCATGGAATATTCTAGCTCCCATGTAGCTTCATCTACTCCAAATTGCTTCCATTGCACATTGACTTGCATGATGGCTCAGTTCCAGAGAATCATTTATTTCCTGTCCAAGATGCATTGGGTTTATAGCTTGAATTATGTCTCTAGCTCCACTTGTATTATAGTCCAGTCAATAACATGATTAGAATCATGTACATATTTCTTTAATGAAGACATGTGGACTACATTATGTTCTCTAATAGTAGGTGGCAAAGAAATTTTGTATGATAATGGTCCTATTCTCTCTAGGATTTCAAATGGTCCACACTATCGGGGCTCCAGCTTAGCACACAACCCCATTTTCAAGGAGATTATCTTTGGTTTCACCTGGAGATACGTCTTCTACTTTGAATTCTCTGGGGGTTCTCTTGCTACAAACATAACTCTTGTGTCTATCCTGGGAAACCTTGAGGTTCTACCTTATCTTAACTATGGCCTATTCCATTTCTTTCAGGTCCAACTGTGATTTGGTCCACTAGATTTTCCCAACTAATCAGAACTCTGAACTTCTTGCCATATAAAATCTCAAACAAGCTCATCTTCCATGATTCTTGATAGCCATTGTTGTGTTAGAATTCTACCAAAGGTAGATAATATTGCCACTCCTTGGGCCAATTCATAACATGCATCAATAACATATCTTCTAATACTGTGTTTACCCTTTCCATCTAACCATTTATTTAAGGATGGTGGGTCGTGCTAAATGCAAATTGCGTTTCTAAACCAACAAAGAAGCTTCTCAAGAAATTCAATATGAACTTGGCATCTTTGTCCGAGATGATGGTTTTAGGAAAACCATGCAATATGAATGTCTCTTTCATCAAAACATTAGCAATGCATATGGGTTTATAAGTAGATTTTATGGGGATAAAATGAGTTTCCTTGCTCAACTTGTCTACTATAACCATGATTACATCATGTTGTTTAATTTTATTTAGTAAACCGGTGATAATATCCATGGAAATCACTTCCCATTTCCATTATAGTATCTGTTTAGGATGCAATAGTCCACAAGGGTGTCGGTGGTCGACTTTTTCCTATTGACTCTCGAAAAACTTAGAAATGTAATGAACAATGTCTTGGTTCATTCTAGGACAATAATGCAGTTGTCTAACTATTGTCACCATTTTCTAGTAACCACAGTGACCCACCTATGGTATTTTATGGAACTCATCCATAATCAAGCCCCTAAAATTTGTTGAATTAGGCACATACATGCTCAGATGTTGTACAATAGTATATTATCATTCCTTAGCTAATATCCTTCATACCTCTTTTCCCTAGGTTCTTGTCACAACCTTTCCTTCACTTATTGAAGAACTCATCTTCCAACAAGAGGGCCTTAATCCTCTGTTGAACGTAGGAATCTCCTACACTTTTTGTTGCTAAGTGTATTTTCTAAATGCTTCGAATGAGTGCGTCAGCGACTTTGTTCTCTTTTCCTTGTATGTGTTTGATTTGAAAGTCAAACTCACTGATCAACGCCATCCACGTGTTATGTCTATCATTCAATACTGGTTGGTCAACTAGATACTTCAAACTACAGTGGTCGGTCATGAGGATAAATCTCTGCCCGAGAAAGAAATGTACAATTGTTGCAAGTTCTATGTCATGGGTAACACACTTCTGCTCATTTTCGTTCATCTTACATGATTTATAACAAACCACTTTCCCATCTTGCATGAGAACTCCACAGAGTCCTTATTTGAAAGCATCTATGAAAACAAGGAAGTCTTTTTTTTTGGGTATACAATCTTTAAAACAGGGGCATGAGTCGATAGATGCTTTAGTTGTTGGAAGATATCTTCGCATGCTCGTGACCATACAAACTTTTTCCATTTCCTTGGTAATGAAGTAATAGAGTTACTGAACTTGGAGAATCCCTTGCTGAACCTTCTGTAATATCCATCCAATCCCATGAAGGATCTCATGTATGTAACATTTTTAGGGCAAGGCCAGTCCATGATTTCCTAGATCTTTGCAGGATCTACTGCCACTCCTTCAGTTGAGATAACATGGCCTAGATACTGGATTTATTTTTTAAATAAATCACACTTGTTGAACTTGGTGTACAATTGATTTTGTAAATCACACTTGTTGAACGAGTCGTGCACTCCACGGTGGCACACTTTCGGTTTTGTGATAGAGAAACATTATTTTATACTTTGCGAAGATCGATGTAGCATGCATGTGCGGGCAACGGCGTATTGGGTCGATTCCAGCTTACCCAGATCAGAACCTCTCTGCAGCACAAAAGCCTGTCCCGGATCTTATAAGAACAGAACCTCTCTGCACCACAAAAGCCTGTTCCGTAAACTCGATTTGAAAACTTTGAATTTCTCCTGGAATCTATCTATATAAACCATCTCGATCCACTTCCAATTGCACTCCATCACTGTGTATCCGTTTTCATGTTGTCGAACATGGCAGTAACTCATTCCTTTCTGCTGCTCGCCTTCTTCGCAGTCATATGCCTCCAGGCATATAACTGTGGCGCTACTTACTCTCCTCCTCCGGTGCACAAATATCCTCCTCCTGAACACAAATCTCATCAGGAGCACGAGCATCATCGTCGGGAGCACAAATATCATCACGATCATTTGGTACATAAACCTCCACCCAAGCACATCCAATATCCTCCCCCTGTTCACAGATCTCCC
>SNQJ01S0161758.1:23583-40094 GCA_010110895.2 Picea sitchensis
CCATCCTCAAACAAATGGTTAGACCGAAAGGGTAAACACAATGTTAGAAGATATGTTATTGATGCATGTTATGAATTGGCCCAAGGAGTGGGAATATTATCTACCTTTGGTAGAATTCTAACACAACAATGGCTATCAAGAATGATTGAAGATGAGCCTGTTTGATATTTTCTATGGCAAGAAGTGCAGAGTTCGGATTAGTTGGGAAAATCTAGTGGACCAAATCACACTTGGACCTGAATTCCTGAAAGAAATGGAATAGGCCATAGTTAAGTTAAGGTAGAACCTCAAGGTTTCCGAGGATAGACACAAGAGTAATGTTTGTAGCAAGAGAACCCCTAGAGAATTCAAAGTAGAAGACCACGTGTATCTCTAGGTGAAACCCAAGATAATCTCCTTGAAAATGGGGTTGTGTGCTAAGTTGGATCCCCAATAGTGTGGACCATTTGAAATCCTAAAGAGAATAGGACCATTATCTTACAAAATTTCTTTGCCACCTACTATTAGAGAACATAATGTACTCCACATGTCTTCATTAAAGAAATATGTACATGATTCTAATCATGTTATTGATTGGACTATAATACAAGTGGAACCAAAGACATAATTCAATCTATAACCCCAATGCATCTTGGACAGGAAATAAATAATTCTCTGGAACTGAGCCATCGTGCAGGTCAATGTGCAATGGAAGCAATTTGGAGCAGATGAAGCTACATGTGAGCTAGAATATTCCATGAAAATGGCATACCCATTTTGTTTTACTATATAATTGTAAATACATTGCGTTTTAAAACAACTAGCATGATTTTTATTTAAAGGGGAGGAGAATGTAACACCTTGTTTTTCCCCAAGACTATTATTATGCAGAAACTCTATATATTAATGTTACAAGGTATGTAATTTTTTTTTTGAATTAATGGAAACACCAAACCACTTACTAAGAGGGAAAAACCTTGATAGTAATGGTCATGATACACCAGAGGATATTGATGAGATTGAGGAATTGATTGAACTGTTACGGGAGGTGGATATCAGATGTATCAGTGACGAAAATAATAATCTTTCACATCAAGATAATCTACGTTTTCAAACATAAAACCTACACCCATCAACATACCATAATTTTATGAAACCATGTGACCATTAAAAGAAGTTAGAGAGGTGGTTGGAGAACTTATTGAATAGGTAGTTGGTCCTTACACACAAAAGGTCGATTAAACAAATGAAAATGGGTTTTACCATGGAACCACCCCTTTAGACTAGGAATGGAAGAGTACAAGTTACATATGCAGGATGTGTTGGAAATCCCTAGGGGGGTAGAGAAGAAGATTGGAGGAGGAAAATATAGTGAGGAGATACAGGAGAAAAACATAGCAGAAAAAAACACACACAATAGAGAAGAAATAGAGTCAAGTAAGAGAGAACAGAGCTCAAAGGTTTTAATGCACTGATTGAGAAAGAGAAGGATAAAGTAGAGATTTATAGAGGAAGTGGGAAGATTTTTTGAGTTATTGATTATCATCCTTAATAGAGAAGACCCATATATTGAACTAGAGAAATAGTGGGATGGAGCATGGTGCTTACTAAACAAAAACCGACATTGGTAAGGGGATTGTTGAGCAAAGAAGAGACTCCATTGTGTAGAGTAAATCCAATTGAGAAACCACCTGATAAACCTGTGGAGACCCAAATATTTTTGGGAGGTGGAAACTTATGTTATGTTATGAGAGGAAGGAGACTAACCTTCTTGGACAATATTAAAATTGGAGCCCTATTGAGTCAGTTTCCCTTGTGGTATCATGGCTTGGCATGGGGGTAGGATGTTGTAGAAAGTTACTCTCCAACAAGGCCTAAGGTTGGGAGCAAAGGCGACCTCTCTCACTCAGTCATGTTTGGAAATCTCCTTACCAGATAAGTGTTTACCTGCATTGGAACTGTTTATGAATGATATGTATATGTATGCATGTGGAAATTTTAGAATCTAAGAGGAAACTCAATTGTTTAAAATACATGGCTTGAATGCATCAAGGTAATGATATGTTAGGATGCATGTTAATGAACCGATACTCTTAAAAATGAGTCAAGTATGGACTGTATATGCTTTACCATCTTATATCCATGTATGGAGAACCCGTAAATCATGCAATATTTTCTTTTAAGTTTCAATAACTTGTAATGACCTCGGAAGAGATTCCAATTTCTTTGAAAATCAGGAATGAAGTCGTGTAGAACTCGATAAATGGCTAAGTTCTGAAACAAAACTCTTTTTTTTTTTTGTAAAATCTTGTTTTAATCGACGAAGATATCCCAACAATCGATATGTTTAATCGAAAGATCTCAAACCTTTGTCGGTGAATACACGTCATCCTTAATGACTGAGTGCTAGAGTGGTGTAAAGTCCGACGACATTGATATTCGGTAAGACGAGGAAAGCTAAATGGAAACACCAAACCATTGTTGTGAGGTATTTAAATGGAAACACCAAACCATTGATTGAGAGGGAACATCCTTGAGATTACTGGTCATGATACACTAGAGGTTGAGGGACTGATTGAAAGGTTACAGGAGGTGGAGCTGAGATGTATCATTGGATAAAATAGCAAGATTGCACAACAAGCTAATCTATGCTTGCAAACATAAAACCTACACCTACTCACATACCAGACTTTTATGATACCACATGACCATAAAAAAAAGTGACAGAGGTGGTTAGGGAAGTTATTGAATATTGGCAATTAGTCCTTGGAGAGAAAAGGTTGCTTGAACAAATAACAAGGGGTTTTACCACAAAGACGCCCCTTCATACTAGCAATGAAAGACTACATGTTACGTACTAATGAATTCTTGGATATCCCGAGGGGGGATACAGAAGAAGACCGAAGGAGGAAAAATAGTTAGGAGATATGGGAGAAAGACACAACAGAACAGAGCGCAGACAACAGAGAAGACAGATAGTTGAGTAAGAGAGAACATAGCAAATAGTTTCATATGCGCTAATTAAGGAAGAGAAGGAGAAAGAAGACATTTCTAGAGGAAAAATAAAGCTTCTATGAATTATTGATGATCACCATGAACAAATAAGACCAAGATCCCATACTAGAGAAATAGTGGGTTGCAACTTGGGTGTTATAGGAAAAAACCGATATTGGTAAGGGGAGGTGGTCGAGGGACATTTGAGAAGAGAAGAAACTCACTTGTGCATACAAAATCTAGTTTATAAACCACTTGATAAACCCATGGATCCCTAAGTTCAGTGGTAGGTGTAAAATTATGTTGTCTTAGAGGAGGATGGAGAGTCACCTTCCTATATGATCATAAACTTGGAATACGAATCAATCAGTTTTCCTGGTGGTATCATGGATTAGCACGATGGTGGCTTTTTGTAGGAAGTTACTCTACAGTAAGGCCTAAGGTTGGGAGGAAAGGAGGCCTCTCTTGGTTAGTGAGGTTTGGAAATTTCCTTACCAGATAAGTGTTTACCTGCACTGGAACTATTTATCTCTGATATATATGTATGCTTGTGTAAATGTTTGTTCATCTAAGAGAAATCTCAATCGTTTAAAATAGATTTCTTGAATGCATGAAGGTCGTCATATGTTAGGATGTATGCTAATACACTGGTAATCATAAAAAATGATTGAAGTATTGACTTTTAATGACCTTAGAACATATTCAACTTTCTTTGAAAATCAGAACTAAAGTTCTGTAGAACTCGAGAAATGGCTAAGTTCCAAGTGTGGAATGCTATTTTTTTTGAGTAATCATGTGTTAACCCAATAAGAGATTGTAATCGTCGATATGGTCTATCAAAATATCTCAACCCTTCTTCGGTGAAGGCACGTCATCGTGAACGACCGAGTTCCAGAGTGGTGTAATGTACGACAATTTTTATAAAGGGATCTAAACCATTGATCATGGTGGGATGTTCAGAGTGGACCCTTCAGAAGGAACCCTTAAGTGTTGTGGAAAAATATCCGAAGGAGTGACTCTGAGGTAGAATGTGGGTCATAGATTTGATTACAAGATAGAGGATATATCTCATCCATTGATCACAACTGGTTGGTCGGAATGATCTCGGATGAGGAGGTAGGAGAAATTTGATGGAAATGCTTCAAAAGGAGATATAGGTCATTGGTTTGACGTGATTGGAGAAACCCTAAGAGAACATCGCATCCATTGATCTCATACGTTCATGATGCAAGAGCAGGAACGTGGATGGTGCCACTATCACGTCATGTGGCAGGTAGTGGTCAACTCACATGTAATGATAGGTGGTAGGTCATGTTAGTGTCATGTGTTGGACTCTAGATAGAGAGGGTAGAAAAACCCTGGACCATCGAGTGAATCTTAACCATCTATCGGGGAGATCGTAAGTGCATGAATGTCGTCCATCGAAGAGGATTAGTCAGAGTATATTGACAGACCAGAATGAATACACCCCAAACAGAGGACTCTGAGCACTAATTCCATAGCATCGGATCTATCAGAGTTTGTCCTTGGGAAACCTAAGCAATAGATCTCCGATGCATTTTCATTAGAGGTAGAAGGTGGGTGAACCAGGAGGAGGCTCGAATGTTGATGACACAAGAAATCGACTATGTGATGAGAACTGTCGATCTGTCAATTGGTAAGAGGAATATTAATCATCGATCTTCCACAAGACTTATTCACATGAGGAAGGAGTACGATGACATCATGATGTATGTGGCATGCCAACAAGGTAGCAATAGAATCCTTAGGATGAGATGTGTCAGCTCTCATTTTGATGGCAAGGGTTCGGAAAGGAGAGACGATGATAGGCATTGAAATTATCAAAGATTTGATGAAGTGATCTGGACCATTGGATCCAGACATGTCATCATCGAAAATGTGGTAGTTTAGCATGGTCACACTCGACAAAGGAAAGTCGATGATGATGGATAAATCATCGAAACTTATGGGAGTCAGGGCTAACGACAATCGTTGATTGGCTAAGTGATGAGGTGAAATATCAATCGTATATCTCGAAGGTGACTTCCACACACTGTGTAAACAATAAGGATCTTGTATTTAACTTACATGCCAAAATACATCGTTGATTTTCTCAGAACCATTGAGATCAAGGGATGTGAGACGTAGGATCTGGAGACATTCCACCTTTTTGTATCATCATCGAATGTCTTGGGATAGTTAAATTGAACCTCGCAATAAGAAGTCCCGACGATGATGAAAATGGGCCAAGGGATTGAGCTTGTGAAAGGATTAAAGAGGTGGAAGTTTCCACGTCAGGTGGCTTGTGGTGAGCTGCCACATGGAAGATAGATGGATTTCGACTATCGAAGCCCAAGAAACTTTCGGATTCCCGAAGTAATGAATCTTCGTTTGGTAGAAAGAACATTTTGGCAGTTTCTCGTATAATTTGTTTTCTCGTAAACATTGTAGTACCAATATTAAATTTTTGTCATGTTCTTTTGTCATATGAGAATATATTTGTATGTCATAAATGAATACTTGAACAAAATTGTCCAAGTATTCATGGGACACCTCATTCATCAAACTCATGAATACCCCCGGGGTGTTTGTCAGTCAAAACAGTAAAATAATAAACTCATAGTGTATGAACCTCATCTTGAATATGGTCTTAGAAATATCTTCCTCTTTAATTCGTAGCTGGCGATACCCTGATCTCAAGTCGATCTTGGAAAACACCATCACACCCTTCATTTGATCAAACAAATCGTCTATTCTTGGTAATGGATATTGGTTCTTGATCGTCTCCTTGTTCAATTGACAGTAGTCAATACAAATTCTCCACGACCCATCGTTCTTTCTTATGAAAATAACAAGCGCACCCCAAGGTGACACACTTGGACATATAATTCCCAGGTCCAACAACTCTTTCAGTTGCATTTTCAACTCCTGTAACTCAAGTGTTGACATCTGATAAGGGGTTCTTTATATCGGCTCAGTTCCAATTTTCAATTCTACTGTAAACTCCAACTCTCTTTCGAGTTGCAAGTCGGGTAACTCTTCTTGGAATAAGTCAGCAAACTCTCGTACTATCGGAAGATTTTCTAATCCTTTCGCCTTTCCTGTGTTGTTTAGCGATAAGATTTCATATAACTTACATCCTTTTCACATGTTATTCTATAGTTTTAGGGAAGAAATGAACGCCAAGGACACTCCCTGATTTCTTCCCATAAACACTCTTCTTTTCCCCACATCATCGATCAAACTTGATCGTTTCGTATTACAGCTGAGTATCGCATCAAGCGATTCAAACCAGTCCATACCAATCACTATGTCATAAGATCCTAAGATCATTATGTATAGGTTAGCCTTCATTACAAAATATCCCAAGTCAATGTTACATTCCGTAACCCTTCCTCCAACCTTTTGCTTGGAATCCAAAGCCATTTATATGTATCTAAACTCATCATGTTCAAATGACTTTACCTTAATTATTTTCAGTGCTACACTATAAATAAATCTCTATGTAGCACTGAGATATATCAAAATACTAAATTTTTGGTCGACGATGGTATATGATGTCTCGAGCATAGTGGAATGGTGCTCGGCCTGGCCGTTATTCATCATGGCATGAATCTTGTGGGCCTTTCACAAATCTCCAACTGTAGTGTGTCCTGTTAATCGGGCCTCTCTAGCCTTCTCAATGGGACAATCTCGCTAGTAATGTGGCTCTCCACATGTCCAACATCCGATCTTCAGTCCAGTACTACTGGTCCCCGAAGTAGAATATGTTGGTCTACGATCCTGAGATCTTCGTCTATTCTATTGAAAATAACTAAACGGTTGTTGTTGCGGGAGACGTTGATGCTGATTTTGTGGTCCTTTGTAGGGAGTCATCTGCTAAGGACTTGTTCGTCGAGGTGTCGTGAACATGGGTCCTCTAGACATATCGGGATACCCTAATGTATGTATGGCTGGTGACTAATGCGGTTGCACAACTAATTTCATCTATCCAATTGGTCTTTCAAGGGTCCTGCCCTGACCCCCATTGTTCAACTCTTCCTCAGATATGAGGGTCTTCTAGATTGCATCGTGCAATGTCTGAGGCATTAGGATCCTCACCTTCACATGGATGTTGGAATTAAGGAAGAACACAAACTTCTTGACCTTCAACTTCTTCATGTTTAAATATGGGGCATACCAAAGTAACTCCATAAATATGGCCTCATACTTCGGCACCATACCACCACCCTGTCATAAGGCATTGAACTCATTGAGTTAGAACTCAATGAATTCCTTTTACAAATAGCTCTCCCGGAACTGCTCCTCCAACAGTTCCCATGAAATATCTTCGACGACCATGTTTAGTTGAGGTATGATCATCTTCCACCATAGAAGATCGCTCCCCTTGAGTTCAAAGGCTGCCATGTGGACCTTCATCTTGGAGGTTTAGTCACAAAGCACAAAGCACATCGCCATGTTCTCCAACCTGGGCTCAACAACTGAGTTGTCTGTGGAACCCATGAACTCCAGAAACTTCACCTTCTCGAGTTCTCTGTGAATGTTACCACTACCAACTAGAGTGTGTTGTGGACCGTCATTGGGTACAGATGTTCTGGCCTCATTAGAGTGTGTTAGGACCACATGCATATGTTCTCGCCTCATATTTAAATAGTCACTAATCAAGGTCTCCCATCCTCAAAGCGACCTCATCGACCAACCACATCCCCATTGCAACCTTCTTTCTAATGACTTGTTCTTATCCTTGGTGGTTTGACCCCTCTGGCGTGGATTTTATTGGAGGTGTCACACCTCTACCCCTAGAACCAATTCATATACCTCCACGACGTCCTCTTCAACCATGATTACCTCGCATGGACAAATTTCACTCTAATTAGAAATAAGTTATTAATCAAGTGTTAAATACGCTGGAAGGTGTAATGATCCAAAGTCATAGGTTGAACACACTGATACCATATGTAATGCCCCTCCAATACTTAAAGAGAGGTGGTATCCTCAAAAAGAGTTGGAGCTCATAAAAATGATAATGTACGAAAATAAAGACTACTTATCATATCAAGAAGAAGAGGTTTTCCTTATGATCAATCTCTTAGTTGTCTAACAAGTGGTATCAGAGCCATTCCTATTTAAAAGGTAGATCTGTAAGTTTAAACATGAAAAGTCATGAAGAAAATTCAAATAATAAGGCCCCTATGTTCAATGGAACTAACTTTGGCTTATGGAAAGTTACGATGATAACCTACATAATGGATTTAAGTGGCATGCGGATGTGGTAGAGACCGGTTATGTAAATCCAATTGTACTAGATAATAAGTTTGAAAAGATAGAATTCAAATTCAATGCTATTGATAAGTGAATGTTATTCTAAGGGCTTGCAGAGCATAATTTGTAAAATTTATGAACTTAGAATCTCAAGAAATGTGGGACAACGCATTAGTAGTTAAGGAAGGTAATGGTAAAGGATGCCAATCTTCAAACCTATAGATTACAATATGAAATGAACTGAATAAGAATGATAGGGATGAAATGGTTTATAAATTTTCTTAAGAGTTGAGGAGGTCATGAATGCCATGAAGAGTCTCAGAGAATATTGAAGACTTAGTTTTAGTTGAAAATATTTTTATTATCTCTACCAACAGATTTAACCAAAGTTTTTGAAATAGAAGAACCGAATGACCTTAAGAAAATTTTTCTATTGATCAACTTCTAGGAACTCTAACTGATTATGAAATGAGTATTAGTAAGGATAAACCCACTTCTAGATAAACATCATTTAAACAAGATAAGAATGAGGATTCTGAGCCTGATGAAATTCAAGATAAATTTGTGAGAAGACTAAATAAAGGATCAGGAAAGTACGAAGGCAAGTTTCCCTTAAAATGTTTTAACTGTGGAAAGATAGGTCACTTTTCATCTAAGTGTCCACACAAGAAGAAGGACCACAACTATGAAGGTGAAGAGAAGTACAAATCCAAGATATTTGGTAAAAAGAAAAGTTTATGTGTAAACAATAATGACTCCTCAGGAGACACAGATAGTGATTCTTCTTGTGAAGATAAGGTTAATGAATTTATGCTTATGGTTAAAGAGGATTATGATAATAAAATCACACGAAGTGATGAAAATATTGAAGAATCTATGGTTGATTTGGAAGGAGAATTGATCAGTGCCCTAGAAGAAATTGCTAGACTCAAATTTAAGAAGAAAAAGAAAAAACAATTGTTGATACAGTTCGAGAAAGATAGTAGAAACCCTGATGAAGACTTCTCCCTGCTAAAAGTGGAATTAGAAGAGGAAAATAAAATAGAGGAAATTCTAAAACATGAGTTATCAAAGAAGAAGGCAAGATGTGAATGCTTGGAAGAAGAGGTAGTAAAAACCAGGAAAGAGATGGAAATGTTTAAAGAATTATATCTCCAAAATCTTCCAAGCATTAAAGACTCGACATCACTAAATGACATTCTGAGCAAACATAGATCTCCTTTGTTGAAGACCGGTTTAGGCTATGTAAGTGGTTCAAGCAACAAAAAACCAGAAATAAAAGAGCCAGTAAAGATGATCAAGTTCCAGTTCAAAAGACAATCAGACCATGTGAGTACTCCACCATCAAAAACTAATACAGACAAGATGATCCTTGATAAAAAAACAAGGATATCAAAATATGGATCAAGAAATTCCAAGAAGAAGGACATCCTTCAGGTACCAAAATTTCTTCCATGGTTATTGTTTTTACTGCTCTAATTTTAGTCATAAGATTGCAAATTGTCAAATTAAGTTTGGAGACATGCAACTGAGGACATCAAGAAATAAGAAATCTTTGCAACATAGAACTAAACAGCCATTGAGTAGAAAAATTTGCACCAATCACTTTGACCTATTGAACAATGATCTCGAATGTTATAACTGTCATAACTTCAGCCACAAAGCTGCAAATTGCCATCTGAAGAATCACAAAGAAAATCCAAGGATAAAACCCTTAGAAAGAAATGCCACGACATGGAAAAATTAAGATAGTGAAAAATGTGTTATAGTAATTTCATCTCAAAAACAAAAAGACCCATGGTATATAGACAGTGGATGTTCCAAGCACATGACTAGAGACAAGGATAAGTTTTTGTCTATAAGTAAAAGCAAAAGAGGAAATGTGACCTTTGGAAATAATTAAACAGGTAAAATCAAGGGTAAGGGGATGATGGGTTTCAGTAATGGTAAAGGAAAAGCCCAGGATATTCTTCTTGTACATGGGATGAAACATAATTTTCTCAGTGTAAGTCAAATGTGTGACAGAGGATGTGAAGTCGTGTTCACTTCCAAAGATTTTAAGATAAAGTCTCTAAACTTAGGACAAGTGGTAGCTAAAGGCATAAGGATAGATAATAATGTATATGTGTTGAAAGAAGATAGAGAAGAGTGTCATCTAAGAAAACATGATGAAAACTGATTATGGCATAGGAGACTTGGACATCTAAACTTTGACCCCTTAATCAAGCTCAAACATCTTGAGGCAGTAAAAGATCATCCAAGAATATCAAAGACACAAGATTTTATGTGTAAACCCTGCCAAGTAGAAAAGATAACCAGGACAAAGTTTAAATCCAAGAGCTCTACTTCAATAGAGAAACCACTCCAATTAGTTCATATGGATTTATGTGGACGATGAAGACAGGAAGGCACACAGAACGAAAACTACTTCATGATGATCATTGATGATTACTCCAGACTCGCTTGGGTTTCTCTTCTCAAAGAAAATGTTGAATCATTTGAGAAATTTAAAATATTTACGGCTTTAACTGAGAATCAAACAAGAAACAGATTAAAATTTGTAAGATCAGACAAAGGAGGAGAATTTGTGTCAAGTGATTTCAAGGAATTCTGTGATAAAAATGGGATCAAAAGAGAATACACAATCACAGGAACTCCACATCAAAATGGAGTAGTTGAGAGGCAAAACAAAAAATTTCATCAAATGGCTAGGTTAATGATGAATGAGAAGAACATTGGTCAAATCTACTGGGTAGAAGCAATACACACAACAATCCATATTCTTAACAAATCTCACCTCAGACCACACAGTGACAAGACACCTTATGAACTCTGGTATTGAAGACTTGCTTCAATCAAACAATTCAAAGTCTTTGTGAGTAAGTGCTACCTAAAGAATAATAATGAAAACCTTGGCAAGTATGATGATAGGGATGATGAAGGAATATACTTAGGGTATGCTACAAACAATAAAGGATACAAATGCTATAATAAGAGGCTGCATAAATTGGTTGATTGTATTGACATAAAAGTTGATGAAGGAATCCTAGTAAGAGAGGTTTACAGTATTGAATCAACAACATAGGATATAGTTCAAGTTGAAGATGAACAGGTGCAAGAATCAGAAAAAGAAGACTCTGAGTTAGATGAATATAAAAACACTCAAGAAGAGTCAAATCAACATACAACATCAAATCCTTCCTCCATAATTACTCAAAAGAATCATCCTACAAGTCAAATAATTGGTAAGAAAGACAAACGCATACAAACCAGGAGAAGAATAATGAAAGAGATCGAGCAATCACATATAGCCTTCATATCCATGGTGGAACCCAAGAACTTTAATGAATCCAGTGAAGATGTAAATTGGTTAAAATCAACGAATGAGGAACTGGATCAGATTGAGAAGAACAATACTTGGGATCTTGCTCCTAGACCTACAGATAAGAATGTAATTATCTCCAAATGGGTGTTTAAGAATATAATGAATGAACAAGGACACACTGTTAAGAATAAAGCTAGATTGCTCTCTAAGGGGTATGCACAAGTTGAAGGACAAGATTTTGGTGAAACCTTTGCACAAGTGGCAAGATTGGAAGCCATCAGAATCTTTCTTGCTTATGCATGTCATAATAACTTTAAAGTATATCAGATGGATGATAAGTCAACTTTTCTTAATGGATATCTTGAAGAAGAAGTATACATAGAGAAACCTGAAGGATTTTCACTGACAGATAATCCTGACTATCTCTGTAAGTTGAAAAGGACATTGTATGGACTGAGATAGGCACCACGAGCCTGGTATTATAGACTCGACAAATTTCTACAGGACAAAGAATTAAAGAAATGTTTTGTTGACGATAATCTATATATTAAGTATGAAGGCGATGATTTATTATTTTTTTTGGTTTATGTAGATGACATTATTTTTTGATGTACTAATGACTCTTCAGTTTAGTGGTTTTCCAATTCAATGCAAACTGAGTTTGAGATTTCCATGATAGGAGAACTGTCATATTTTCTTGTTCTATGAATCAATCAGAGTTTTGCAGGGCTATTTATCTCTCAAGAAAAGTATTTGAAAGAAATATTGAAAAAGTTTGAGATGGAATATTCCTCTCATGTTAGTACACCTATGGTGTTCGGTTGCAAGGTCAGTAAAGATGATATTTCACCTGATGTTGATCAAATAAATTATCGATCAATGATAGACAGTCTTTTGTACATCACAACATCCCGTCCTGATCTTCGCAAAGCGAAGCATAAAAAATTGCCATCCTCTATTGCTTTATTCACTTCTCTATAATCTTGGGAGTCACTAATTTCCAATGTGAATGCATGCACTCAAATGGATATAAAAATACATCATTGGTTATATAACAATGGTTGTTTGTCCTATGGCTCGTGTCTTCCATGTGCTTGTAGGTTCCATGTGCTCGGGGATTGTTCATCGACATACTGTTGATTGATACAACAATATGACTTTTTCCATGATAGTACTAAGTCAATCCAAGGGATTAGGATGCGTGAGTGTAGGTAGGTTATGCTTCTTCACTATAGCTTCTGATATAATCTCTTGTTAGTTGTTGATATCAAATAATACAGTCACATGCTCCTTGATTTGGATCTTGTCGGGGAATAGATTTTCAGAACATGGTAGGATATACGTGGGGTGGCCAGTCAGAGAAGGGATGGGATCATGAGAAGCTGATTCCCTTCGTACATAAGGAGGATCACCTACATGGGTCACTAACTCTACTATTGGTTTGTCCCGAAGGGATGGGGAAATATTTGACAAACTGCATCTTTCAATGGTCTAATCAAAACGAATTAACCCCACCTTTGATGATTCTTCTGTTAATATCGGTGTGCAATATGACTAGACATAGAATCGAATTCACTCGTTGGTTAAGGAAATCCCTGAAACTCGTTAAGGCATACAATGGGTCGATTTTTTCAGTAGGTTGTTTTGGTCCTATCTCCCATTACTGAGAAAATGATAGAAATAGTTGGGTCGAAGAGAAAGAAACTAAATGCTTATTGAAGGAACATGGTGAAATTGATAGAGATTTGGAATGAAATCCAAGGATCTACTTGGATGGATACATTTCAAGGAGTTGCTATCAGTGCATAATGATGTCATTCCTTGATGACCCTGTTTGACAAGAAAAAAATCCGTTTATTTTTTTTCTGGAGTTCTAGCTGATCGGGGGCCCAAGAAAGACCACAGGATTATAACTCTTTGATACCACCCATCAAGGACATAAGCTCAAATATGCAAAGTCTTTTTATAGATAAATTATTTTGACATTGTACACGAATGAAAACCTATAGTAATCTGAAATAAATAAGAAGAGATCTAAAATAAATAAATAAAGATTGATTGGTCACCTAAACTCTCTCCCTAAATAAAATATTAAATTTTAACATATATACATGTTAAATTCTAACCTATATAATTAGGATTTGATTGGCCACCTAAACTCACTTAAACGGTCTCCCGAAATAAATAAATAAAATATTAAATTCTAACATATATAAATGTTAAATTCTAACTTATATAATTTTTCCTAGTTTAATTGAAGTGGATCAATATAAAAAACTTAATAATAAAAACACCTTAAAATTTCTAAACTTGTGAAGTATAAAGTTAGTATAAAGTTAGCATGAGATGTCATGATTGATATTTACAAGGACATACATTTGAAGAGAGAAAGCAAAGCAAGAGGGCATTAAAGTTTTCATAAGAGTGCTAGCGGGAAAATCTCCCTATAACTATACCAGGGTTTAGAATATAGACAGAGCAAATGACCGTCTAAAAGTGAACCTAGTTTTTACACTACCCCAAACATACCAAAATAAATGAACATAAAGAAATAGAAGAGAAGATCGGTAATTGCACCTTTTATCCCACTTCTGGTGATGATATCCTCAAGCTCTATAGATCCAAAGGATGCAAGTCTCCTCCATCCAAGACTAGGCAAACAAGGGCTACAAGCACGTTATTTATATTCACAAATTAGGGTTAGATATAAAATTCTATATATAAATCAAATAAAACACATAAAACATCATCATTTGGGAAAGGGGAAAATATATTATTTTATTCATCAAACAAAGAGTGGGACTTACAATCCTTGTCGACCACCGTTCTACGAACCTGGTCTGGGCTCCACGTTAAAATGTTGCAAGTGCACCTTCAATAAGCCTCTTCTCACAATCTACTAATCACCTCAAGGAAAGGGAATGGATTGGATGGAAGAAAAGGGGCTAAAGAGGGAGTGTTGAGGCAGTAACTCACAAAAGGTAGCAAACTCTTAGGCAAGTGAAGTGAAGTTTGGTAGAGTTTCACTGTTCTTATGCTTAGTTGTGAAATGAGACCCAAACACCTCCTTTTATATGACAAAACAATGGTTATTTGGTTGGGGAATGGGCTATAGCAGGTCAATTGGTTGGGAAACCTCGAATAGCCCATGAATTTCACCGAATTCCTTACAACTTTTTATTTTTTGCAACTTTTGGAGTTATACATGGGTTGTGTATTGTGCAACAAGCATATGTACGTGGGTTGTATAGCATGCAACAAGTGTTTGTACGCGGTTTGTAACAGTGCATGGCATGTACATGCTCTAGAAATTGGTTTTTTAAGTAGAGCTCCTCAGTAGTGATTTGTCAAATTATGCAAGTAAGAGGGCCAATGCCATGTATGTATGAGTAGGGAATTTTAGGGTTATAACAAAGAGGTATGTGAAAAATTTTATTTGTACATATGAAATAGTAAATAACTAGAGATTTTGTGTTTGGAAGGGTTATGTGATAAAATTTATTTGTACAAATGAAATAGTAAATAACTAGAGATTTTATATTTACATATTTAAGTGTTTATTTGTTTTATTCTCTAATTCTCGTTTGTGAATTTCAACTTCATCAAACACAATACTCTCCTATTCCAAACACAAACAGATAAAAATCACACCCCATTCAAATGTAAGTATATGTTTTTGTATTGACATTAATTACAAACTTTATAACTATATGTACTCTATAACATGCTTTATATGGTATGTAAATTGCATATCTAGATGACGGAAACAAGATTTTAGTGAGTTGTTTCAAGGAAATATGGAAATTTAGTAAATCGTTCAAAATATTAAAACGTGATCGAAATCATTGTGGTTAATCGCCATCAATCCATCCATAGATAGAAGTATTATATAATACATAGTCAACAAATCACCCAATATGTTCAATGTGTCATCCCGTTCCATTTAGTTTCAAACAGTTAGGTGCAATGGCTTCAGTGGGATAGACAGAGAAAAGTATATGCATCAAGATAGACAACAAATCTCCTAATATGTTCAACATGTCATCGAGTGCGATTTAGTTTCAAAGTTTTAGATGCAATGAATTCAGTGGGATATGAAGACAAAAGGACATGCATCAAGCTATCCATAGGTTTTCCATGTAAAACATATCCATGGGTTTGAAGATAAGGTATGGATATGTCTCTCTCTTATATTATATATGATGGAAAATAGGTGGGTGTTATATTCACAAGCCTATTCTTGTGCTTTTATTGGAGGCCTTGTTCACCAGGGGATTTCTATCTTTCACTCGTTTGCTTAAATGGTGTTTTGGTTCATTCCAAGTTTGACGAATGTCATAAGGGAAGGAAGAAATAGCAGGGGAAGCCACACTTAAATTGGCTAAGTTCGATAGCTAACTGAAGAAAGAGAAAACACTGCATATGGATAAACTAATGCCAAATTTTGGCTCAATTCCATAGGTAACTGAAGAAAATGAAAACATTGCAGATGGGTTTCATAACATTTAGCAATATTTCCAATTTCATTTTCAGTAGAAACATAGCCACCCTAGTGGAACTTGTTCTTGAAGATGTCTGAAACGTTTATTTATGGATCAATATCAGTCCACGATAGCTTGTCCACATATACTCAAAATCAAGTTAGTGACAGGGTTGTAACATTTGTGCAAAAGGAGATGATCGTCTTCATTTTAGGAATCCTTTTAATATACAAGTTCCTTTATTGAATTATGTGTATGTAGTGCATTACATTATATTTATGTAATATAATGTAAATGGTGGGTGTTTTTTTTTTTTTTTAAATTACTATTTTTTAAAATAAGTATATTGGGTATATGTGTGGGTTGGTATTGTTGTTAGGTTATAGTTGTCATTTATTTGATGTATTAAAGTTATTTATATAATTTAAATGTTGGATTTAATTATAAGTTAATATTTATTTTATTCTTGT